>VJMH01006956.1:0-126077 GCA_009835185.1 Aphanomyces stellatus | reverse complement strand
GCGCCGGTGGGTTTGCTTGGCCGTTTCGACGATTTGGATCACGTGCGCCGCGTCCTCGGGCGACACGGGCGGCGCCGCGCCATGCTCGATCGCGTCTGCCACGCCTCGGTAAAACACAATGTAGTCGCCGCGGCGGCTCGGGACCGTCGTCTTGGTTTCGCCGCGTGTGAGCGTGCCGTGGATGGACTCGGGTTCGACGCCAAAGGCAGCGTCGTGGGGCGAGACGCCGTCGCGCAACGCAGCTTCTTGTTCGTCGAGGCCGTACTTTTCAAAGCTTCCGGCAGAGCCGCGGAGGATAAACTTGGGTCCGAGCTCCTTGACGAGCATGCCGGCGGTGAGGACAACGATGAGGCCATCGGCGTAACGGCACTCGAGGCGAAAGTAGTCGTCGTTGAGGTTGGCGCCACGCTGGCTTTGGACATCAGCTGCAAGGGCGACCAGTCAAAGACTAGTTGTTGACGGAGGAAGATGGTCGTACCGTGGATAGACTCTGGTGTGCCAAAGAGGCGAAGCATTTGATCGACGAGATGGGACCCAAGGTCGTACATCATGCCACCGCCGGGTGTCTCGGGGTTTTCTTTCCAGTTGTGCTTGGGCTCAGGCCGGTATCTACATGAAGGCACTCGTGAGTTTGCCTGATTATGTCATGACATGGTGGTGCAAGGTGACCTACCGGTCAAAATGAATTTCAGCGTATTGGAGATCACCGAGGGTCTTTTGCTGCACCAAATCTTGCACCGTGAGAAAGTCGCTGTCCCATCGGCGGTTGTGGAAGACAGAGAGGACGACGTTGTTGGCCTTGGCCGTTGCGGCGAGATCCAGCGCCTCGGCATGGGAGACACAGAAGGGCTTGTCCACGACGACGTGCTTCTTGGCTTCGAGGGCGGCCTTGGCTTGGGCGTAATGCATGTTGGTGGGAGTCGCGATGACGACAAGGTCGACGTCCGTGGCGAGGAGAGCGTCGAGGGAGCGGACGATCGTTGCGCGCGGGAGGACGACGGCGCTGAGCGACTGTGTGCGTTCGACGACGTGTGTGATCTCAAAGCGGCCAGACGCTTGGAGGAGTGGGAGATGGAAGAACTTGGCGGCTGTGCCAAAGCCGACGAGGCCCGCGCGAAGCAATGGAGAAGAGGAGGACGTCATGTGTGTGCTGGATCGAGAATGTCGAAATGACCGCGTTCAAGTCCGGCGCCGCCGTCCATGGATACATCGAAACGAGCCAATCAGAGGTCGCCGCTAGCCAGCCTGTGGGACACGCAGTCGAAATTGGCGGCATTCCGCGTTACGGCGGGTGCCGTGACTCAAAGCATGCATGTCGCGGAGTAGAAGACGATCTGCAGGAGGCGTGGACGCGACTGTGGCGGCGGCAATGCCTCGCGGTAACAGAGGCACCACGCACCCCCGCGCCACTGTGCACAATGTGTGACCAAGAGTGTCAGGAGTGACATGCTCACGTTGAACAGACTGAGATGTGGTGGGGTTTGTCCTGACGTCGGAAAGAGTTCTTTTAGAACTTGCCGGAAGGTATGTTGGTGGATGATGGTCGTGGAGTCATTGTCCGACGACAGCAAAATGGCGTTTTGCTTGTGCAAGGATGCCAAGAGGCTTTCGAGGCATCATCGATCACCAAAGTCAACGGCCAGCATGCAATAGTATCATCGAAGGTTGACCATCGGTGATTTGCATCAATCCACGCCCTCGCAAATAAGTTGTGTAATTGACATTGGGAGCCACACCACGTTGCCAGAGATCGTAGAGCACACAATAACTCACCGCACAAAACTACTCACCAGAGAACTCAAATCACACAATAACTTACCAACTATGCCACTCAAGCACAGAGTCACTCTCACCAAACACCTGACCATGGTAAATAAATCAAGTATTCCTGCTTGAAAGCTCCGTCGAACATGTGCATGACCGTTGGTGCTTGTTGGGCTACTGGCACGAATTGAATCGTTGAACAAACGGTGTTGCCAAGGTTCCTCAAAGTACGATCCATCGTGGGCTCTGCGAGCGCCACGTAAGACCATCATCCACAATTGCGTTCCGACGTCCGACGGGAGCTGCCGCCTGGCACTCAATCGCATGGTTCGTGTCTCGTCAGACTTCGGTTCACAGTTTAACGGTTGATTTCCACGAAACTGCCTGAAACTGCTCCCCTGCAGCCAACAATACATGGTGTGTCCGTCGCCAATCTCACAACCTTGAATGGACACCGTGTCGCTGCCACCACACCTTGAGTGCCATCAACTCCAAACACACCCCGGTTGTCATGTTCCCATTCTCGCACCCATGTCCCATCGTCACGCTGCCACCAATTTCACATCACTGGCATGTCGCATCCTTTCAGCGTGACCACGTGTTGGTGCTGGCTGGTTCGATCTCGACATACAACGTCAGTCTCGAACGCTCTCATTTCGACATTCTCTCTCGACTACACACACATGACATCTCCATTGCTTCGCGCGGGCCTCGTCGGCTTTGGCTTTGTCGCCAAGGTTTTCCATCTCCCGCTCCTCCAAGCGTCCGGCCGCTTTGAGATCACACACGTCGTCGAACGCACGCAGTCGCTCAGTGCCGCCGTCCTCCCGCGCGCCACGATCGTCCGTTCCCTCGACGATCTCCTCGCCACGGACGTCGACCTTGTCGTCATTGTCACGCCTACTAACATGCATTACGCCCAAGCCAAGGCCGCCCTCGAAGCCAAGAAGCACGTCGTCGTAGACAAGCCCTTCTGTGTCTCCCATGCCGAGGCGCTGGACCTCGTCGCAACGGCCAAGGCCAACAACGTCGTCCTCTCTGTCTTCCACAACCGCCGATGGGACAGCGACTTTCTCACGGTGCAAGATTTGGTGCAGCAAAAGACCCTCGGTGATCTCCAATATGCTGAAATCCACTACGATCGGTATATTCCTTCTGTTCGATGATGTTGACATCACGGCAATCTCATGGTCATGTAGATACCGCCCAGAACCCAAGCAGAATTGGCGCGAGAGCCCCGAAACACTTGGTGGTGGCTTGGTCTACGACCTTGGGTCCCATCTCGTCGATCAAATGCTTCGCCTCTTTGGCACACCAGAGTCTATCCACGGTACGACCATCTTCCTCCATCAACAACTAGTCTTTGACTGGTCGCCCTTGCAGCTGATGTCCAAAGCCAGCGTGGCGCCAACCTCAACGACGACTACTTTCGCCTCGAGTGCCGTTACGCCGATGGCCTCATCGTTGTCCTCACCGCCGGCATGCTCGTCAAGGAGCTCGGACCCAAGTTTATCCTCCGCGGCTCTGCCGGAAGCTTTGAAAAGTACGGCCTCGACGAACAAGAAGCTGCGTTGCGCGACGGCGTCTCGCCCCACGACGCTGCCTTTGGCGTCGAACCCGAGTCCATCCACGGCACGCTCACACGCGGCGAAACCAAGACGACGGTCCCGAGCCGCCGCGGCGACTACATTGTGTTTTACCGAGGCGTGGCAGACGCGATCGAGCATGGCGCGGCGCCGCCCGTGTCGCCCGAGGACGCGGCGCACGTGATCCAAATCGTCGAAACGGCCAAGCAAACCCACCGGCGCACGCAAGAGGATGCTTAAACAGGGTTCGTTGTCGTTAGGAAGAAGCGGTTGGTCCGTGTGAGAGGTGCTGCGCGGCCACGAGCGCTGCGAGCCGTTCAATCTAGTGACGTCATGACTCTGTAAACACATAACGCTGGGAAGGATGTTTACGTGATCAATGGCCGCGGCCAACGTGTGTTGCATCTCGGCTTGGTCGTGCCGCAGTTGCTGGTTTTCGTCTCGGAGCTAGGGGTGGTTCAATGATCGTCCACGTAGATGTCGAACGTACGCGCTGCAATTCCTCCATGAGTTGGTTCGAGGGACCAGGCTCGTCGTCAATGTCGTCGTCATCGACACTCGTGTCGTCGGGTTGTATACACGTGGCAAGCGGTGCGACCTTTGCCATGTCGACCACGGGCCACCCCAACTCGAGTTGTTCGTCGACCGGCTCTGCCAACCACTGCTCAGCAGCAGTGACAACCGGCAACGCTGCCTTGCGTCCACTTGGCCGCTCGTCCATCGCCGTCGCGAGCGTGATGACGCGCATGACGTGGTTACCCGTGTCGCACACGCCCACGACAAGCTGATGGGGTTGGTTGGTCGCGCCGCCATTGTTGTACCACGCGTGGTGCGACGGCAGCGCCGCGAGGCCTTTCGGAAGCAGAAACGGCGGCTCGATGCCGCGCGGGAAGCGCCAATTGGGCGCGCTCTGGCCGACAGCGATCGTCCGCACAAAGCAGTACTTGCGCCAGTTGACGCCGCCACCGATGTGCCGAATGCAGTTGTTGCCGCGGTCCGAAACAAAGACCGAGCCATCGCTGGCGCGGCAGATCCCCACGGGTTGATTGAACATGGCGCCGGCGCATCGTCCGTCGACGTGGCCGCTCTTTTCCCCACCTAACGCCGATTCGGTGAGGCTCGTCCGCATGCGGCTGAGCCGTCAGGGCGTGTCTTGATACCCACCTGCAATGGTCGCCACGACCCACCCCGTCTCTTGATGCAACAACGCCCGAATGCAATGATTGAATGTATCCGCGACGAGAAGCTCCCCCGACGCGCCGACGGCGATCCCGCTCGGGCCGCGAAACATGGCCTGCGACCCAGGTCCATCGACGTGCCCAGCGTGGATCGAAACGCGCCCACGCGCGCTTTTGGATTTGTGCGGTGGGGGATGCTGATGTCCGCCGGCGATCGTCGAGACAACCCATCGGCCCTGGCGGTGTCGGATCTGACGGATGCAGTGATTGCCCGCATCGGTGACATAGAGTGTGCGGTCGTCGTGGACGCAGATCCCGGTTGGGTGATGGAAGGACGCGGCGAGCGCGGGGCCGTCGCGGTGGCCCTTGACGCCCGTGGAGCCGGCAAATACCTCAAGCGTCATGGACTCCAAGAGCGACGTGGACGAGAGCCGGCCGTATTGGATCGTGTGGTGCCCGCTGTCGCAGACAAAGAGAAAAGTCGCGTCGGGACCCCACGACGTCGTGACCGCGAGACCCCGCGGCGACGACAAGGGCGAATTGCGCAGCGAAAAGACGTTCGGTTCATGTGTCATCGTGTGGAGGGGGTGCCGGTGCGGCGACGGCGGCGCGGACACCAAGAATCGCAGTGTGTTGTTCTATGAGCACAATGAGCGATGGACGAGGATGTAGCATGTACCTGTGTGTCCGAGAGAACGAGGGAGCCGTCGGTGTCGCCGAGACAGCAAAGGTCGCTGGGAGCGTTGAACGTCGCCGACACGGCGCGCCCGTCCCCGCAACCCCGCTGTCCACATCCTCCAAGCAAGTACACGGTGTCACTTGCCTCTTCTGTGTCCTCGTCGTCTCGGGGAACGAAGGCGGCAACGCGCCGATGCGACGTCTTGGACGATGGCGCCATGAAGCAGCGTTTTGATCGATCTTGGATTCGAACTTTGTCGGATACTTTGTAACATAAATTGACGACGTGAACCTCGGATTTGTATACCACTCCTGAATCTGTCATATTTGACAGGTCCAAGACGTATAACACTCCTCTGTTATATTTATTTAAAACATTGGGCAAATTATAATACTACGCAGTACCTCTGAGCACAGTTTTCGGCATTGTTTGAGCGTCACTGGTTTATTATAAATGATTCTACATGTGATAAATAAGTTTCCAAGAGCCAAAATATCACACCGCTTGTGCGCCCATACATAAAACACGCGGTTAAATATCCTGCACATGACCGAGATTTGCAATGGTCGAAGTTCGAAGGCGCACTTTCCATCACGTTTTATTTAAAGCGTGATCACGTTAATATTATTTTGAGCCCATTTTCCACCAATCAAACACCAAAACGTAGAAATCACCCTCAATCCAAACTTCGAAGAGTGGCATGCACCTGACGAACCGCGGGCGGCACTCACGTGATTCCAAGCTCGTTGCCTCCCATCCATACCGCGACGACGGGATGAACGACGGAAGCGGCGGTGGCAACTCACCCCCCGCCACGCATGAGCGCGGACGAGTCCTCATGATAGACATGCTTCGAGAAGTCCAGGACTACTTCCGGACGACCGACCCCGCCAAGAAATCAGCGGCGTGGCACGACCTCGACCGCGCCGCGCTTGCCCGGATCTGCGCGTCTCGCGTCGCGCAGTTGGACGAGCCGGAGAACAACCCGGCCGACGAAGACAACCAGGACGGAGATGCGATGGAACACGCCGTGGTGCAGGAAATTCTGGTCGGCCTCGTGGAAAAGCGATTGCAGACGACGAGGGCGCAGGCGACCCAAGCCCCCATCGACGTCCAAGTGCTACAGCAGCAGTTTCTCACGATGGCGCGTGACAGCGAACAGGTACACATCGTCCGTGGTTGACATGTTGTCGTCATGGGCGAGATCCTAGATGCAGGACGAGTTGCGCGGGACGAAGCACGACGTCAAGGTGTTGGCGTTCTGGGCGCTCGACGAACTCTCGCGGCGGTCGTCAGTCGATCATTTGAAGGACACGATTCGCGCCCAGGACATTGCGATGCAGGCCATGCAGCGCGAGATCGACGCACTCCGTCAATCTACCGCCGAACCCCACGTCGGTACAACTCTCGTCCATCCTCGTCCTCGTGATCGTCCATGGCCTTGGCTAGAGCGCGTGCGGCGATGGCAGCAAGGCGACGGTGAAGATGGAAATGGCGGCGCCGTCGCACCCACATACGAGATGCAATGGAACAACGTCGACTTGGACATGTCGATCCATGAACTTCGCAACTCGGTCCATGCGACCTTTCGCACCAACGTCGACATGCTGCAAGACCACATTCAATCGCTGGAGCGGCAATTGGCCGACGCTGCGCGCCACGTCGCTGACGTCACGAACTTGAACCACCACTTGGCGCTCGAAATGTCGCAGGTTAAGGACAACGACGACGCGACCTCGCCGTTTGTTTCGACCGTCTCGTTGCTGCAGACCCAAGTGCGCGACCTCGACGCGGCGCTGGCGGCGTCGACGCGCCGCGCGTCAGCCCTCGAAGCCGAGCTTGCCGTCCCGAGTGCCAACTTGTCGTATTTGAGTCGTCAAAATGCGTTGCTGCAACAACGCGTGGACATTTACAAGAAGGAATTGGACGGCCAAGTCGAAAGCTTCCGCCAGCGCATGGCGGACGCGGCGCTCGCCCATGGCCCCGACTGCCACAACCAGTTTAACGGCGTCTGCAACGACTTGATCGAGGCGCTCCGGTCCGAGATCATGACGGCGCGGGAAGACCACCGCCGCGAAATGATTGGCTTGCTCGACCAGATGGGCCAGTTAGTCAAAGACAACTACCGACTCGCGGCGGCGGCAACGGCCGATGGCGGCGACGAGGCGCAGATGAGCGCCGACGAACTCAACGACAGCATGCCCGCGCTGTCAGACGACGGCGGCGGCGGCGGGCTCTCGATGGCCTCGTTGTGGCAAGAAAAGGACCAACTGGAGCGCGCGGCGCGGAGTCTGCACGCCGACAACAACGCGTTGGTCGACCAATTGCACGCGTACGAAGCGACGATCGCGACGACCGACGACCAATTGGAGCAACTTCGACACGAACGAACGGTCCAAGAAGAACAAGTCGAGTTGCTCTTGCAAAAGATCAACCCGATGGTCGCGGCGCACGAAGCACTGATGGCCGAGAAGAAGGCGATGGCCGACGACTTGGCACGACGCGAAGCCACGATTGATGCGCTGCAAGCGACTGTGTTTGAGATGAAGCGGGAAATCAAGGTGATCACACAAGACGTGGATGCGATCGTCGAGGAGAAGGAGATGCTCCTGGAGGAGCTCGAGGAACTGCGGAAGCGGCAGATGATGACGGCGGGCGAAGCCACGGGGGATGCGACCAAAACCGGTGACTGCGCCAACTGCGCCGTGCTCAACCAAGAAATGGACCAACTGCACGACGCGATCGAAGGACTCGAGGCCGAGCTGCGGCCGATGCGCCGGTCGCTTGCGATGAAGGACCAATCTGTCCAGGAAACCAAGGCGCGGGTGGGCGAACTGGAGCGGCGGCTCGCGCACGACAAGAGCGAGTACGAAAAATCGGTCGTTGAACGCGACCACGCGATCGAAACGCTGCAGAAAAAAGTATTCGAGTTCAAGCGCGAGGTCAATGTCTTGACGGACGACTACGACTCGATCTATGAAGAGAAGCACGAGCTGGAGACAAAGTTAGACCAAGTCGAGACGCAGCTTGTGAATTTGGAAGACGAGTTGGCTGAGCTTGACAAGGTGGTCGCGGCGCTGCGCGAGGATGTCGAGTCATGGCGGATGCAATTTGAGCTGGCAACGATGCGGCTGGAAGAGGTAGGTCGACGACGCCACCGTCAACTGCTGACGTGGATGGAATAGGAGCGGCAGTGGTCGCACGAGTTCCAAGAGGACGCCTGCCGGCACATGGCGCGCGCCGACGCGCTCGAAGCCAAGTCAAACGAACTCAGTCTGAGCCAGTCGGCACTGAGTGCCAAGCGCGACGAAGACGTGGGCAAGCTCAAGGACGTCGCGCTTTCGCTCAAGGCCAAGGTCGACGCGCTGACGCAGTCGGAAGCGCTCTTGACCGAGCATTTGACGCATGCGATCGCCGACAAGACAATCCTGGAAGCCGAATCGACGACCCAAAAGACCGAGCTTGAAGCGCTGCGCCGCGACATGGCGTCGCTCGTCCAAGCCCACAGCGTCGACAAGTTGAGCATCGAAGCTGCATTGGCCGCGCTGCAGACGCAGCACGACAGCCGCGGCGCGCATTTGGATGAGAAGGAGCGCGCGATGGCGGCACTGGAAGCGTCCGTCGCCGAGTTGATGGCATCCAAGGCGGCATTGGCGGCCCAAATCGACCAGCTCGTGGGAGACAAGGAAGCAGAAATCGAAGGGTTGAGTCGTTCCCGTGGCGCGCTCGAGGCCGAAGCGGCGGCGCTCAAGGCAGAAGCAGCCTCGTTGAAGGACACGATCGCGCAGGTGTCAGCCGCCAAGACAGAATCCGATGCGAAGGCGCTGGCGTTGACCCAAGAGTTGGAGGCGAATGCGAGTCACACGCTGGAAGTGGAAGTAATGTTGACCAAGACGCAAGCGCAAGTCGTGCGCTTGACCGAGGAACAGCAAATGCATGGCGAGGGCTGGCAGCGCTCACGAGACGAGCTGGAAGCCAAGGCCGCCGAGGTGGTCGCAGACGCCGCGCTGCTCAAGGACATGGTGGCGCAGCTGACGCAGGAAAAGACGACCGTCCAAGGCGAGGCCGAGACGATGGCGCGGGAGTTAGAGGAAAGCCACGCGCACGCGGTCGAAGTGGAAGCGGCGCTCGCGCAGTCGCGGGACCAATCGCAAGCGCTCTTGGCTCGCTTCAAGGACAAGGTGGCGGCGTTGACCGAATCGGAGGCGAGCTTGAAGCATGACGTGGCAGCACTGGAGCAGGGCAAGGCTGTGCTCGAAGCGACGATGGCTACCCTCCAGTCCCATCTAGACGCGCTGACTGGCGACCACGCCGCGCTCCAAGCGGTGTCGACGCGTGACAAAGATGCGCTGGTGGCGTTGAATGACGAAACGACCGCGCTGCGCGCCCACCAAGCGGCGATCGAGGCCGAGTTTGCCGCGAGTGCGACCACATGCGACGAGTTGGCGGCGGCAGTTGCGGCCAAGGACGAGCAAGTTGTGGCGCAAGCGACGGCGCTGGCGCAATTGCAAGCGACTATCGACCGCTTGGCCGCGTCCGAGGCGTCGCTCCAGACAAAACTCGCGCTCGTGAGCGCGGCCAATGCGGCGCTGGAGCAGAGTGTGCCAGACCACGTCGAAAAGCTGGCGTCGTTGAGTCGCTCGCACAGCGAACTGACGACCGCGTCGCAGTCGGCGCAAGCCGAGATCACGCGGCTCAAAGACATGGTGGCGACGTTGATGACTGAGAAGACGGCCGACGCGGCAGCCTGGACAGCCAAGCACGCCGAGTGGGCAAGTGAGATGGCCGGTGTGGCCTTTGAACGCGACTCGGCCGCGACCAAATGCAGTGTGCTCGAGTCGGCCGTGTCCGACAAGGAAGACTCGTTGGCCAAGATGCAGCAGCTCGTGGAACGATTCAAGGAAAAGGTTGCAACGCTGACGGCGCAAGTGGCGCAGCATGCCTCGGCGCATGAAGCGACCAAAATGGAGCTGGAAGCAATCGTGGAAGCCCATGTCGAGGAGAAGAAGGGCATGGAAGATGACTTGGCGGCGTGGGTGGCAAAGTGTGCGACTTCGGTGGCGCAAGTCGAGGCGCTGACGGCTGAAAACGAACGCGGCGCACAACGCATGACCGAGCTCGAAGCGGCGCGGGACCGTCGCGTGGCCGAGTGCGTGGCGTTGGAAGCCAGCAGGAAGCTGCAGGAAGACCACGTGGCTGACTTGACCAAGAAAATCCAAGACCTTAAAGAGACAGTGACGACACAAACGACGCAACACGAAGCGACGATCGTGACGTGGCAGACGTGCCATGCCGACTTGGAGGCCAAGTTTAAGGCCAAGTCGTTGGAGCTGGTGCGCGCCGTCGACGACATTGCCGCGTGGAATGAAAAATTCACGAGCCAAGTGGAAGCGCTGACGGCCGAAAACGACGGCCACGTGCGTCGGATTGCCGAGTTGGAAGCGGCGCAGACGCGCAAGGACGAGCATGTGGACGACCTCTTGGAAGAAGTGCAGGCGCTGGGCACGACCGTGGCCTCCATGACGACTAAAACGACCGCGGACGCGGCGGCGATGGCGGCGCTGCAAGCGAGCCTGGCCGAGACGACTGCCACGTTGGAGGCCAAGACAGCCGAAATGGCGGCTGCGCTCGAGGCCAAAACTGTGGCGCTCACAGACGCGGTGGCGCAGATCGCATCGTTGGAAGCAACGGTGAGTCAACAGGAAGACCAAGTTGCCAAGTTGCAGGCACTGCTCGATCGCTTCAAGGAGAAATTGGCGGCGTTGACCAAGTCGGAAGCGTCGTTGGCAGCGGAACTCGTGCATGTGAAGGACGAAAAGGCGTCGCTCGAAATGAGCGTGCCCGACCAAGTCGAGAAATTATCGGCGCTTGGCCGCGCCAACGCCGAGCTAGAGCAGCGCGCCGCGGCCGCCGACGCCGACATCGCGCGCCTCGTGGCGGACGCGGCGGCGCTGGAAGCTGAGCGTGCGGCATTAGCGACGGAAACCCGCGCGCTGCAGGCCACGGTGGACGCACATGCTGCCACACACGTCGATTTGGAAGGCGCGGTCGCAGCCAAGGAGGCCGAGCTGGCCATGCTGCAAGCGCTGGTGGCGCGGTTCAAAGACAAGGTGGCCGCGTTGACGCAGTCGGAAGCAGCGTTGACGCAACAACTGGTCGACATGTCCGCCGAAAAGACGGCGGCGGAAGCGACGTTGGACCAAGAGCGTGACAAGGTCGCGGCCATGACGACGGTCCACTCCGCGTTGGAAATCGCGGCGATGAATTTGCGGGCGGACGTGGCGCGCGTGGAATCGGCGCTGGCCGCCAAGACGAGCGAGCACGACGCGGTTGCGGCGGCGTACGAGCGGCATGTGGCCGAGTGCACACGCGTGGCGACGGAGATGGACGCGGCCCGTGCGGCGCTTGCGGCCCAAGTCCAGGACCTCGAAGTCGAACTCGGCGACAACCACACCAAGCGACTCGAATTGGAAGCGGCGGTCGCGTACGAGACCGACGAGAAAGCCCGGCTGCAGACGCTCCTCGGTCGGTTCAAGGACAAAGTGACGGCGCTGACCAAGTCGGAGGAAGCCATGACGCGGCAAGTCGTGCAGCTGACGCAGGAAAAGACGTCGCTCGAGATGAGCGTGCCAGAGCAAGTCGAAGCGATGGCGTCGCTGACTCGATCCCGCGGCGAGCTGGAAGCCCAGGCCAAGGTGCTCCAGGAGAAGAATGCCGAGCTCATGGCCCAAGTGGCAACGTTGACGCAACAGCAAAAGCATTGGACGCGGGAGCGCAACGACAAGGAAGCGGCGCTGGCTGGCGAGTTGGCATCCGTGGTGCAAGCCCGCGACTCGCTTGCGGCGCAACTGGACTCGACCAAGACTTCATGCCAGCATTTGGAAGCGCTCTTGGTGGCCAAGGAGGCCCAAGCCGCGAGCCAAGACAACCTCGTGGCGCAGCTGCAGGCAGAACTCACGGCACTGGCAGCGTCTGACGCGGCACTCCAAACCAGATTGCGCAGTGTGCAAGGCGAGAAGGAGGCGCTCGAGAAACGTTTGCCAGCGCACGAAGAAGAGCTGGCGTCGTTGAGTCGCTCGCGCAGTGAATTGGCGCTCGATTCGCAGGCGCTGCGTGGCCAGAACGACCAGTTGCGGCGCGACTTGGACGCGTTGGCGCTGGAAGTGGCGGCTCGGACGAACGAATTAGCGACACGAGACGCCGAATTAGCCGCTCGCACGAATGAATTATCGACTCGGGACGCCGCGTGTGCCGATTTGCAAAGCGCGGTTGACGCTGCCAAGGCCGAGGCTGCGCAACTAGCCGAGCGCCACGCAGCGGCGGACGCCCAGTGGGAAGCATCGACCAAGGAGTTGCAGGCCAAGGAAGAAGAAATCAGCCACCTCCAAGAACTCTTTGAAGAAGAAGTTGCGACACTCAAGCACGACGAAGAAGTTGCAAACACGCGATACGAAGACTTGACGAGCGTCCATGCCGAGCTCACCGATGCTCACGACGACCTCGTGGAAAAATTTGGGCTCTTGAAGCTCGCACTTGATGCGGCCAAGGCAGAGGTGGGAGAGACCGAGTCGCAGTGGCAGGCCAAGTGCGCGGACCTGAGTGCCAAGCTCTTAACCCTCGAAGACTTGTTGACCAAAAAGGACAGCGTCCTCGTTGACCTCCATGCGACGGTGGCCGCGGCAGACGACCGAACGATGCAACTGCAGCGCGTGTTGGACGAAAAGATGGCGTTGATTGGCCAACTCGAGCACTTGCGCGCGTCGCGCCCGGTCGTGTCGCCACGTCAGAAGGACGAACTGAGTCTCCCCGACGACTATGCGCTGCTCGTGTCTGAAAACGACCAACTCCGCCTCGGACAAGACAACCTCAATACGATTGTGGCTGTGCTCAAGGAGCAGCTGGCACACGTCAAGGAAGAACACGACGCGTTGCCGTGGGTCGGGGCCTTTGTCCACGACGTGGCACCAGCATTGGGCTTGGATGTGGCCGGCGCGTGGCGCGTCGAGGACATCCAGGCCACGTTGCGGGACGTCCAAGACTCGATCCATGCGCTCGCGTCAACCAAAGCCAGCGGCCCCCTGTTGCAGCCTCCCCGTGGCGCAGTGATGCAAGTCGAAGAGCTCAACTCGAGCGCGACGTGGCTCAAGGCGATCGAAGAAGCCGATGCGTTGAACGACAAGGCCGAGGATCTCAACACCCAAGTGACCAAGACTCGCGACCTGAACGGTCCCATGACGTCGGTCTCGCTCTTCCCCGACGGCATTGCCAAGGATGTCATGTCGGTCGTGTTGGAAATTGTCGCGACCTTTGACGACGCCGCGTCATCGTCGGACCTCGCTGGCACGCTGCGGGCGGCGTGGACGGCCCGCCAGCGCCTCCTCGGACAGCTGGTCGCGGCCATGCACGAAGTCCACCCGCTCTCGCCATCGTTGATGGCGCGGGAAGAGCAAGTCGACGCCTGGGCAGCCGAGATGCGAGGCTTTGTCGCAGTCACCTCGGCCCAGAACACCGCGCTCTCAACGGCTTTCATGGTCATGCACCGTCTCATCTACCCCGCGCATGTTGCCAATGGCGATATGGACTTGGCGTCGTGGGCTGCGTATGCCACGACGACGGAATTCGCCGACAACCTGCGTCAGTACACGAATCGACTCGAAGGGTTGGAGCGGGATGCGACCGCGTTCCGTGACATCGCGCGGCCGTTCTTGGCCACCGTCATCTCCACGCAGCAAGGTGACGACGACGACGGTGACGAACGTGCGACCAAGAGCAACGACGACGACGACGGTGACGAGCGGTTGTTCGTGTCGACGCCGGACCTCGTCGAACGTTGGGAATCGGATCTTCGCCACGTGTGTGCGGCGCTCTCGGCCATGCACTCGGCGTTGACGCGTGACGCGTCGACCCTGACCAATGACGAGCCAGCCGCCATCGCCTCGGCCACAGACGGTTGGCAATGGACCGATTGGGTGGCCTACCTCCGCTCGACAACGTTTGTCGAATCGGTCGCGTCGATCAACGCCGACGCCGACTCGGAGCGGCTGGTGACGGCGCTGGACACGCTCGGCCGCCTCGTCTTTTCACACGCGACGCTGGCGCCGTTGACAGCCAATGTCGGCGCATGGCGTGCGTTTGCCGACTCCAATGGCTTTGCCGACGGCGTCCAGGACGCCCACGAGCGTGAGCGCCAGCTTCTGGCCGAGAACCAAGCCATGTGCGACGCGCTGCAAAACATGCACGCGGTGCTGTGGCCCCCGGGCAGCGACGCCGCGCCATCCATGAAGCCATCGATGGACTCGGCTGAGTGGGCGGCCTACATCCACTCGCAATCGTTTGTCGACCAGCTGCGGCAGTGGTCGGCGTCACATCAAGTGACGCGTGCCTCGTCATCCGACGAGGCCAACCAGTCGGCCGTGTGCGACGCGCTACACACCATGTACACGCTGCTCGCGGCCGCCGGCGGTCGGCTCGATGCTTCGTCGCGGTCGTCCATGGACCTGCCGCGCTGGACCGAGTACGTCTCGTCCGACAAATTCGATGCCAACTTGCGGCAATACGCCGACCGTCTTGATGCGATTGCGCGCGAGAGCGACGTTCTCTGCGACGAACTCAACGCGCTGCATCACGTGATTGTTGCCCAAACCGGAGATACGACCAAGCGAGACCTGACGCAGTGGCATGCCTACGTCCAATCGAACGAGTTTTCGGACGCCATGGACGCGTACGCGCGCCGCCAAGCACAACTCCAAGCCGACAGCCACGACCTGCACGCCAAGGTGCTGCCGTATCTGACCAAGTTGGGCCAGCTCTCGTTGACGACGTTGGAGTGCCCCGACGGCGACGACGACGACGTGTCTGTCGACGCGGTGTTGGCGGCATGCCAGCGCCAGACTGTGGACAAAGCGTCGGTGGCTCAAGTCGTTGCCATCGTCGACCGCCTCTGCCGCGTCTGTGGCATCGCATCCCAGCTGAGTCCGACACCCGACGCGGCCAAATTGACCCAAGACGCGCGCGTGCGGCTCTGCGCGACCTCGCTCCTCGACGTGGAAGACTCGTTGACGAAAAAGGACACCAAGATGTTGGTACCTCAAGCGATGACCCAAGTTGCCGTGTCACATGCAGAGGATTCGTTGACCATGGCGACGCTTGTCAAGATGATGCAATCCGAGACGCAGACGGACGACGACGACGACGACCGCCTCACAAACTTGCGCGACATTCTCGGCCGCCTCGAAGGCCACCAGGAAAAGTACGCCGACCTGAGTCGCGATGACCTTGCGACCGACGCGGCGCTCCTCTGGCCCGAGACGCTCCACGCGATGGAACTGGCCAAGGAGTGCCAGGAAGCGGCGATTTATGTGCTCGAGACACACAACCGCTCGTGCGTCGCCCGCACGCGCGCGGAAATCGCCATGAAGTGCGGCGTCCAACGTGCGTTCCTCCGGTGGAAGCACAAGGCAGCGATGCACGCTGTGAAAGAGAGCCACGGCGCCAGTGTCGAGCAACTCAAGGAAGCCCACGACACGACTATCGTGCAACTCAAGGAAGTGCATCTGAACCAACTCATCAAATTCCGCAAGCAAGCGATCGCGGAACGGACCAAGGCCGCAGCCGAGGCCAAGAACGATGCCATCGAGCGCGTCATTTCGGTATGTGCGAGTAGTTGGTGATGGTGGGCGTGACACTGACGACGACGATTAGTTTTACGCACGCAAGGAAGAACGATCGCACTTGCACCATAGTTTTGGCAAGTGGCGCGAAAGTCGAAGTGACAACCACAGCGTCGCGAGTACGTGGCAACACGAGAAGGAGGGCTCATGGATTGTAGGTGACGAGAGCCGCGTCACGGCCCACCGCATGGCCAAGCCATCGACCGCCCACGTACGCGCGCGACGAGAGAGCCTCACACCCATGACCACACCCGTCAAGAGCAACCCGCACGAGCGATATGGGTTTGGGTCGACGGTCGCACGTCCGATTCTGCCCGCGACGGCGGCTGCCAAACCGGGCAGGACGACGATGGAGAAATTGCTGGACGGGAACGCCAAATTGACGGCGCGCGTGAGCAGCAAGCTACCAAAGTCGTCCCCCTAAGTCCAGAGTCTTTGTAAGAATAATGCACACAATATGTGAATATGGGGCGTGAGGAAGGTGGGGCGTGCAATGTCGGGGCAAACTGGACATCACGACAGGACTGCTGAGGATGTAGGTGTATTCGAGGTTAATTTATTGAACCAATTCGACGCTCTTGCCGCTGGCCTTGGACCACTTGAGAAGCGCTTCCAGCATCACGGACGCGTCAGCGGTGCCCGTGACGAGGATCTGCTGGCCAGCGACGTCGCACGTGACCGACTCGACGCCTACGATGACATGCACTCAGGATGACGCTCACGAGGAGGAGGTGTACCTTGGATCTTCTTGAGGATGCGCTCGCAGGCCGAGGAGCAGCCGTCGCAGGTCATGCCCACCTTGAATTCAGTCGTGCCAGCCATTTTGTTGTTGGGAAATAGAAAAATGACCAAGACTCTGCCAATCCATGGATATCCGGCAGCGGAATGTGGCCGCAATTGTTGAACGGGTGGACATGTCCCTGCTTTTACCCATAATTACCTTCAAAGGCCTTGAAGGATTTAAGTATTCTATTATGCGTGAAACTGCAATACTGGGTTCAGAAATATAATATTGTACAATTATAATTCGAGACATTTGATGGTAACACCTTACCAACTGTATTTATTTACGGCGTTTTCTGGACAGATCCAGCTATTTGCTTCTATACCTATCCGGTATTTAATTAAATACCCGGTGAATACCCACGTTCGCTTGAGTTCAGGGGAACGCACTCAACAATTGCGCCACACTACATGGGCTGATTTAGATGATTTGATTGGCTGTATTTCATCCAATCATAGAAAGTTGTTAAATCTCCTCTGAAAAGATCCGTGCAACGGAATTCAAGTCGGCATGATTTGCGACGGATGCTCGTCGGCCTGCGAGCGCATTCTCAAGAGAATCCCAGGTATATGATCTCGTTATGATGTACCTATGTCAACCAATGTCGCTTAGGCGTCACCTCGGTCGCGTGCGACGTCGCAGGGCAACAGATCCTCGTGTCGGGGACCGCCTAGAAGCACATCTTGCTGGAAGCGCTGCTCAAGTGGTTCAAAGCGAGAGGCAAGAGCGTCGAGTTGGTCTCGTAGGCACACCTGCCCTCTAGAGGTCGGCCGGGAGGTCCCATTGCGAGAGGCCCGTTTCCTTGTTGAAGTAGTACGGCTTGTTTTGCGCGTCGTCCCATTGTTCGACCCACGGGCTCTTCTTGGTCTTCTTCTCCTCGATCGTCTTGGCTTCCTCGAGGCGCGCGACTTCGTCGTCTTCGTCTTCGAGTGCGTCCTCGAGCCCCGCCGCAATCTTGTTTTTGTACTTGGTCGCGTTCTCCTTCAATCGCTTGGCAGTCTCGGTCTCCTCGACCGCTTCTTTCAACTTGAGCGCCATCGCTTCGACGCGGTTCACGGCCTTCGGTTCGCGCCACACGGCGGGCCAGATCTGCTCGACTCCGACCGCGTAGTTGCTCTGGATCGTGACCTTGAATGGGCCTTCCATCTCCTTCTTGTACGCAACAACAAGCAACGTATAGGTCCGCGCTTGGAGCACGCATTGGATCTGGAGGCTGCGCTCACGCACGGGCTGCCCACTGTGCTGAACGACATGTGCCTTGTCAAGGGTCTTGACGCGCGTCGCGCGATCGGCCATCGCGTTTTGCACAATGTACACGGCGAGCGGGAGCACCGTCACGGGCGCGAGTCCCGTCTTGTCGACTTGAGTGACCGTGATGATGACTTCGGTCGGTCGCGTTACTTCAAGCGCGTAGTGCGGGTTGTTCTCGAGCGCACAGTCAAGGTTGTGTCGCGTTGGAAGGCCACTGGCCGTGTCGGCCTTGACACTAAACTCGCCGTGGCACGTGACGGTCTTCCACTTGTCTGGGTCGTAGTACTTGCACACATAGAGGCATCGAAACGCATTGCAAAAGTCGTCAAAGCTCATCCAGAACGTGTTGTCGTTGGCGTTGGCGAGCACGCCCAAGTGTTTCTTGAGGCGACGCGTCCAGAGCGGCGAGTCGTCGCCCCAGTCGCCGCGCCACTCGGCATGATCGCCTGGCGGGTTGCGGAGCTTGAGCAGCTGGTGGCCATCGATTTCGCGCACGTCGTAGATGCAGTAGCACGCACCAAAGACGAGCCCCGTGTCGAGGATCTCGTGGTCTGCATTGTCACTCGTGATCGTGCCCGCGCCCATCATGAACCGGTTCGTCTTGTGGCTCAGGAGCGACTTCCACAGAGTCTTTTTCCGCGCGCCGCGGGACGCCGCCGACAAAAAGATCTCTTCCGAGTCGTAGCCCGTGAGCGCCGTCAACGCGTGGTGGACAAAACCTTGCTCGAGCGCCGCGTACCCGCCATAGTACTTGGCGTACGCTTTTTCGAGGATCGGAACCCAGAGCTCGGCAAAGTCGCGGCTGTGACCAAACGCAGCGCCGGCGCCCACGTCCATCTTGTGCGAGTCGTCCAAGACGGGAAAGTAGTCGTCGACGATCACTGTCTCCCACTGCGAGTTTTTAAAGAGCCGGACCGCGTACGCGCCCGTGAGGGACGTCTGCTTGGTGATGAAGAGGTTGTCAATAACAGGATCGACTTTTCCGTCGTCGACACCACCGGACGCCGCCATGATGCTCACGGCGCTGAGGAACCAACCGTCGTTGAGTCGACCAAAGCGAACGTCATCGGGGTCGGTCCCGCCGTCAAATAGACCTGCTGTGATGTTGATGGCCGTCGAGACGCGCCAGTCGACAACCTCAGCTTCGTTGGCACAGCCAGCCAACGACGAGTAATCGGGGGGGAAGTCCGGGTCGACAAACTGGAGCGACCGTCCAAACTGGCCAACATTGCACGCATAACCCGATTCGATTTCCGAGAGCGCTTCGAGCGCATTGGTCGTGGCCTCGGGTAGTTTCTCGTCGACGGGGATTCCTTCTTGCTCTCGTCGCAATCGGCGCGCGAGGCTCTCCTCGTACATCTTGCGGCACATGTCGGCTTCGCGCGCCTTCCAGAACGCCGCGACGTCCTGCTGGTGCGCCAAACTCGCGGCATCTTCGGCGTCGACAATCGCGTCCTTGCGGTCCATTTCGACGCCGAATGCCGCCTTGAGCGTGTGGAACCGCTGCCGCTCCTCGCGCGTGAGTGAGACGAGCCACGTGGCGACGAGCGGGATGTCGATCGACGCATGTGACGACGTCTTGAAGATGTCGGCCGGTGGGTTGATCCCGTTCGACATGAGCTTGAAGCGGTTCTCGCGCAGGAACTTTTGGAAGAGGACGCGTTCGCGTGAAAGCCGCGCGTCGGCGGCGTTGAGCAGGAGCAGCTGAAAGTGGATGATGCACCGCGTCTCTTCAAAGAATTCAAAGTCGAGCGCAACGTCCTTGGCCGGCAACGAATGCAGCAACCCGAGCGAGTCGACCATGTCGTACGGTTCGGTGGTGTCGTCGGGTTGTGGCGGCACGCTGACCAGCGGTTTCTTGTCTTCGACCAATTGGACGTCGTCGTTCGCGTCGTCCTCGTTGGCTGTCACTGCTGCTGGCACCACCGCGGGGTCTGTCGCGGATGACGTGGCAGCACCTGCGAGCAGTTGGGCATTCTGCGTTGCCAAATGTGGATCTGGTTTGTGGCACACGAGCCGCAGCAGCATGTGTGTGTACCGATGGTCCTTGGCTTTGACGTATGCGTGGAACGCGTAGCCAAAGAGGCCAACGTAGCCAAAGGGACCACGGCCTCGGATGAAGATGTCCTTGACGATGTCGGCATAGTTGAAGAGTGCGTCCATGCGACGCGCGGGGCTGCCGTCGGCCAAGAGCCGGTTCGAGCACTGCCACAACGTGTCATCAATCTCGAGCGCGTGGTCCGCGGCCGATTTGCGCACGGCATTCGCGGCTGCGTCGGCTTCGGCCGCTTCTTTGGCCGCCGCCTCGTCGGCCAGCTTGGATTTCTTCTTGCCATACGAGAGTCGTTGGTACTCGAGCTCGGCTTCCTTTTCGCGGCGTTCGCGGTCGAGAAATTCAACCGACTCGAGGATGAGTGGCGTCCGCCGCGCGTCAAACACGCCTTTTGCGACGGCGCTGGCTTCCCGCAAGATGGATTCGTTCACGTACTTGGACGCGACGCCCATTCGAACGGGGGTGACCGAGCACAGGTTGGCCGTGTACCCAATGAACGCAAGCAGCGCAAACGACGAGAGGCCAATGCCAAAGCCCAGTGGATCGGTAAACATGACCCCCAGGCAGCCCCAGAAGAACGCAATGAGGAGCGCCTTGTACACGTTGAACGTCTCGGCGTTCTCGTCGACAACGTTGTTGGTCGCTGCGTTGTACGAAAAGATGGGAAACACGTACGGCGAGTAAAAGAGGACTGCGTCCGGCGGCCGCGACATGCGAATCGCGACGATGTTGATGAGAAACTTGAGGAGGAGGACGATGATCGCGATCGAGAAACAAAAAAAGAGGTTCACGCCAAAGAAGAGCGCGAGAGCGATGAACCCGATGGCACAGCCACCGATGATTTGATTGGCAAACTTTTGGAGCTTGGGCGCGAGGTAGTAGTCGTTGAGAACCCACTGCCGTAAAAAGTAGATCGTCGTGTACATGGTAAAGATGATAAACGTGAGTGCGCCGCCCGCGGGGACGCTCACCCAAATGTACATTTCTAAGAGGAAGAGCGGCATGGCCCCTGAGAGGAGGAGGAAGGCTTGGCGGACAAAATTGGAGAGGACCCAGTGGTCATCGCGCCACTTGCACAGCGCGACGATCAAGAGGAGACCCATTGGGTAGTAGATCAAGATTGTGACGATCCAAAGCGATTGGACGTCGTACAAAATCATGGTTTGGACGCCAAAGAAGAGGTAAAAGCCCATCGACCACGCCAGCGTCGTGCTAAAGACGATCGAGTACCGAATGTCGTCGGTGATGTCGAGGACATGGAACCACTTGAAGACGGCAGCAATCGAGAAGATCAAGACATAGGCGCTAGTCCAGATCATATGCCCCAGCCACCCAGGCTCTTCCGAGAAGGATGCGAGGAGTCCAAAGAGGAAAAGACAAAATAGGAGCCCAGCAAAGCACCCAAGCGTCAAATAGTCTTCGTGGAGGAGGTAGCCGTGGCGGAAGGCCTGGTACAGCGTCATCTTCTCAAAATCGATTTCAAGCGGCGCGTCGACAGTGCTCGCGCGTGGCGACGCCACGGGTTCGTACTTGCGGAACCGACGAAAGTTGAGCTTCCCCGCCCACTGCCCCAGCTTTTCGCGCCACGCTTTTCGGGCGACGACGGCGGTGCTGCCCCCCGCCGAGGCTACTGCTACTGCTGCGGTGGGATCGAGTTTTACATTGTCGATCGCTTCTGGTGGCTTGGTCTCACCGTCACCTGCTTCCAAGTCGAGCGTGTCGGCGGTCGCGTTGGTCTGTTCGGCGCGCTCGGCTTCCTTGGCGGCCGCCTCCATCTCGTCTTCTTCGTCGGCAGCGCCTGGCTCGATGGTCTTGGTCTTGCCCGCGAGCTGGAGGACAGAGGCCACGCCACCGCCAAGGCCAAGCAGCGCGCCGCCTTTGAGCACAGGCAGTGGAGGCATTTTAAATTCGTTCGAGGCTTCGTCCGATTGACCGCCCCGGAGCGGCGGCAGCACAAACGTACTCCGCATCGCGTCGGCTTCCTTGGCGAACTCGGCCTCCTCGTCAAATTCTTCGTCGTCGACGTCGTCTTCGTCATCCTCGGGTGGCCAAATCACGAGCCGATGGTCGTTCTTGCGCCACTGGACAAAGACAACGGTTGCGAGCATGAGCAAGATGGGCGAGAAGACCGAGACGAGGAGAATGAAACTTGAATTGGTTGCGGCCCAGAGGAAGAGGCCAGACATAACGACCATGAGCTCTGACCCGGCCGCGAGGATGAAGGGAAGGTGGAAGCTTGGCCAGTAGAGGTAAACATGGGCTGCATATTCGCCGAGGAGGCGCTGCTTCATGAGAAAGAACGCGCGGGAACTCGCGAGGGCGATGCCCGTGAAGAGCACAATGACAAAACTCAAGACGCCAAAGATCCAAAGCGGCCAAAACTGGCCCAGGACCGGCAGCTTGACGGCCGTCGTGTTGTCGGTCGTAAAGGCCACCGCGACGAGCAAAAACAAAAAGAAAAATGAGAGGAACCCGAGCCCGAATTCCGGCGTCGCACTCAAATCGAGCTGCGCCGCTTGGTTGTACTCGTGGCCAAAGAACGTGATGCCACCGGCTTCTTGGTGGCTCATGCGCGGGAGGTTCCGGCCAACGATTTCACGGCAGAGGGCGACGCCAAACACAGCAAAGCACATGGTCTGGCCGAGGAGCCAGTACTGACCGCACGTCGCAACGAGCGCGATGCGTGTGAGACCCATGAGGAGCGAGAGGTAGCCTGCCGACCACGTCAAGTTGCCGCGGAGGACAAGCGCCAGTGTCGCGTCCAAGAGCAAAATCGTAAAGAGAATGCCAACACCTTGACTCGGGTACGCGCTGCGAATGACGCCAACGATCGCATACACGACGAGGATGCCCGCGGCGATGCAGTAGAGCCGTCGGTTGGCCTTGGTCGGTTTGTCATTCACGAATGCGCTTTGGAGGATGTCGGCCATGGCAAAGCCAGGGATCGTGCGCACGACCGAGTAGTGGCCCCCGAGAAGCGCGTCAAACGGCGACACGGGCTTGATGCCGCGATCGTGGCGCAAGCTCTCAGTGGCGGTGGCAAGTTTGAGCCCCACGGTCCCAAGGTTTTTGAACTTCTTCTTGAGCAGGCCGACCTTCTTTCCGACCGTGACGACGGCCAAGACCTGGGCGAGGGACTTCATGATCTTTTTATCGTTCGTAAACGTGAGCCAGATCATCGGCATCATGTTGAGCGTGAGCGAAAAGGCCGTGAGGCTGAAAAAGTCGATCGACGCGCCGCCAAAGTAGACGCTCGGGTCGGCAAAGATCGAGCAAAAGAGAAACAAAAAGCCGCAGACGCAGGCCACTGCGATGCACGTCATGACTTCACGTGTCATGCGCCAGCCCATGCGGCGCCACTTAATGGTTGCAAAGAGGCCAACGAGGGTGCCACTGCCAACAAAGATCAAAAAGAACCCGACGGCCGGCGGCTGGACCGTCGTGACAGCCGTCGCGCCCCATGTGAGCAAGACAAAGAATGGCGCCATGACGGAGACGTTGACTGCCAGCGTCGCGTAGTAGAGGTGGCGTCGAAAATCCATGTTGTGGGGCGTCTGGTCATAACAGAGAAAGAGCATTGCGACGACCGGGGTCTTGGTTTTCGTCGCTGCGTCTTGGGTAATGCCTGCGAGGTACGACTGGACGCGATCGAGGCGGCAGTGCATCTTGAAGCAGTAGCGGACACTCATGTAAAGCAGGAATGCAAACGACGGTCCAAATTGAAGCGCCGAGAGGAAGAAAGGCCCGCGGCTAAACTCCTTGGAAAAAACGGGCGGCGTTCCGAGGCCAGGCGTCGCCGGCACGAGCACGCCAAAGTACATGGAGAGCGTGATGCCATCGCCATTGTTGCGGCGGATGTTGCCGCCAAGGACGATGCCGCCGCCGAGCGCGTCGCCGTATTGGTTGACGCGATGGGCGGTAAACGTACGCGAGACAGCATTAAAGTCTTCGGCGACGTTGACGACTTGGGCCGACTCGGCCTGCGCGACCCATCCGCGACTGGGATCGAGCCACTCGAGGATGCCGTACTTGTCGTCGGCCTTGATGTCCGTGGCGCGCCGAAAGATGAAGAGCTCCGCGTCAAAGTTGATGGTGAAGCGTGCAAAGGGCGGAAAGCCAAACTGGGGCGCGAGCGAGACGTTGCCCGGGTTGTTGTTCATGCCCATCGTGTTGTCCGGTCGAACGAGGATCCCGCCTTGGGTCGCCGACATCTTGTAGTAATTCTGCAGCCGCTGGTTGCCTGGCGTCCACATGCGGCCGTAGACGCTGCTGTTGGGCAAGTAGGCGACGTTAGCCTCGTCGTAAAAGCCAGCCATGCCCGAACTCAGAAGCGCCGACGGGTACAAGTACGACTGCTCGAGCTTGACTTGGAACGGCACGACGGTCTGCCGCAGCTTCATGCACGGCGTTGTCGTTGCGTTGCCCGTGATCGGGTCAAAACAATCACCCGAGGCGAGCGGGAGCCAGATCTCCTCGACGCAGAGGGGCTGCTTGGGCATTGCAAACGACGAGTCAAAGCCAGGGTTGGGCGTCTGTTGCGCCACGGACGAAAAGCCCGAGCAGTAGATCACGTTCAAGCTCATGCCACCGATGAAATCGTTGGCAAATTCTAGGCCGTCGTCGTAGTCCCAGACTTTGAGCACAAATGGCGTGCCAGACGTGCGGTAGCCAAACGCCAAGTCCCGTTTGATCTCATGCTTGCCGTAGCAGCCAGGCGTAACACAGGGAGGCCAGACCGGGTTGAGGTCGTTGAGCAGGACGCCGGACGAGAGCGAGTCGTCGCCGATTGTGACTTGGATGAACGCGTCGGTCGTGAGTGAGAACGGCCCAAAGTGATCCAGGTTGGGGAGGTTGCGCATCGCGACGATTGTGATCGTGAGGTTCCCGCCAGCGTATCGGAACGTGCCGGCGTCGGGACACAGCGTCGGGCCACCCGCGCACGAGAAGGCGTTTGTGAGGTTGAGCTTTTGGACGCGCTTGTCGGCCTGCCCGGGGTTGAGACTCGTCTGGGCGACAGCACGTGGTACAACAAAGAGAAGGATGGCTACGAGGATAAGGTGGACGAACGAGGATGAACAGAACATGACGCAGAGATGCTGCCTTGCAATGCGTCCCGCGGTCATGACGAGGCCGACACCTCGGGGATGAAGCCGCCGACCTTTCACGGGGTGAAACGGGTGTAACGGTTGGATCCGGATACGTGGCACTCGGTGGGCCGCGGGTTCTGGGGAACACATCGAGTCACGTGGAGCAAGCGCCGTTGCCTGAGAAACTCGAGCATTATATGGGCAATACAAAGTGCGGGGAGCACTTCCGAGTTATGGGAAGTGGCAGTGGAAAGACCTCAATAGCACCAACCTCTCAAGTGGCTCGTTCAAAACCCAAAGGTTGGTCTAGGTGACGACATTTATGGGGCAAAATTGCGTCGACTCTTGCGAGCACTGAGACTGCTTGTGAAGTTGCATACCCATTGTCCTTGCAAAACCAACGTCGCACATGACACACATCCAACCCAATGCTAAAAAAATTTTGGTCAATGCATCTTCAACATTGCAAGCGTCGCCGCTAGTACCGCTTCGCGCGCGAGGCTACCTCGACGGCGGCTCTCCGTCGCAGGCGACTCGTGCGTCGCCGCCACCATGTCCGTCATGCTTGCAGTCAGCACTTCCATCACGCCCGTCTCGACAAACGCTAGCAGGACGCGGATCGTGTCCCGCTGGATGACATCGCCCACGAGCTTCTTTTGCACAGCCAGAAACCATTGTGGTGTCGCGTTGACGCTGACACTGAGCTCAAATATTCAACGTTGCACTGCGTCATAACCAATCTTGCGCCTCGTATGGATTGCTACTGGGTAGCGCTTCGGCCGCCAGCACAAACGACACTTTGGATCCCTTTAAAACGGAGATATGCGGGCGAGCGATATATTAAAATGGACGCCGCCACGAATGAGATGATTTACTTGAACGGAATCGACATCGACCGGTTCCTTCTACCTACCCTTAGCCAAAGTGTCATGGCGGGGGGCCCCCGGTGGCACCAATGCACCACAATATGACCCAAATACATGGCGTCGGCTAAAATGCGGACAAGGCATTGTGCCAGGAACTCGCTCACTAACTGTGTCTGCGTTGGACACAGACTCTGATTGTACTTGTCGCCACAGTGGTTGAAGTAACTCAACCTGGATGTCGACCCAAACATATAGTGAATCGAATGCGACAAATCCAACAAATGCAGTCAACACATGTAAAATGGAGCAAATTTGACTACTTGGCGCTGTCAGGACTTGGGGCCGTGTTGTTGCGTCGCCGCCGTCGACAAAAGTGCCGGTGGAGACAAAAGCTACCAACTCCCACGACGACAAGAATCGCGACCAAGACAACGATGCAAATTGCGAGCACCTTTTGAAACTTGGACGTGACCATGGCATTCGCGGCCGAGTTGTTGTTGTACGCCAGCATGGCGGGACACGTCGCCAAATCTTGCTTGTCTTTGGCGCATTGGCATGCAATTTGCACGACTTGGTAGTCGCTCGACGTCACATTCGCACAAAAGTCTGGTGACGTGCCCACACAACGGCCGTCGCCGTCAAAGAGGCGTTGGGTATTGACATAAATGGCAAAGTATAGCTCAAACTCGACGACAAACGGTGAGATGAACGACCCAGCCTGGTTTGCATACGTGGCAAGCGCATCGGCCGCCTGCACAAACGTCAACGTGGAAAAGTCAATCGAAAAGCGCGTGAGTTCGCCAAATTTGGCGAGGCGAAAGCTGTGGGCCAGGGCTGCGACGGCAATGTTGTCGGGAGCGCTCGTCACAGTGGCCGTGTCGACAATGTTGGCCGCCATCTCGGCATCCGATGTCATGCTGCGAACATTCCAGTTGCTTGAACCGATCGAGAGGAAGACGTCGTCGACGAGGAGGACCTTGGTGTGCACGTATATGTCGGCGGGGGATTTGTAAATCTGGACTTTGTTGGGGAACTTTTCCTGGAGCGGTGCGACCATATTGTACAAGAAGACTTGGTAGCCAGCGGTGGTGGACATAGAGCTGCGGGCACACGTTACAATCACGAGGCGTTGGATGGTCGGTAGCACTGCCATCAATGCATTGAAGAGATCGGGCATGTAGACAAAGTACTGATCTTCGACGTAGATGAAATTTTTGGCATTTTGGATGGCTTTGAGCCGCGCCGCCAAGATGGACGTTTCGCCCTTGGGGGCAAAGTTGACGTAGCCATTGTAGACACAGCTATACGTGCGGACGAGTTGCACGGCACTGGACCCTGTTGTGGATTGGGTCCCGAGATTCACAGGCGCGATGACGCGTGGTGTGTCAGAGATGCCACCATTCGGCGAGGCCAGCAGCGAAAAGGCCGCCGAGATGGCTGGCGGCGACGGGTCGCTCCAACGCTGCAGAAAGCTGTTGAGGATGTCTTGCGTCGCGGCGCCAACGATCTTGGAGTGGACGTCCATCCAACCATTAAACGACTGTCGCACGCCTGTGCCATTGCGCAGCGCCGACTCGTTGTGATACTTTGAATCCCAGCGGTCGTAGCCGTGGTCAACGCCGCCAATGTAGGCTACAGCCCCTCCATGGCCACGTTGGACGACGGTGGCTTTCTGGTGGAGCGAGTCGGTCACGCCGGAGACGCGGTTGTCGAGTACGAGCTGGGCATTGGGGAGGCCAAGGCCGTTGAACCAGTTGAACATGGTCGCCGCCGTCGCGTATTCCTAGCCATCCATTTCAATTTCGTGGACGATGCCATGGTGTGACCGCATATATACCTGCATGTTTTCGTTCAAGAGCGCATGGAAGTCAACGCCGCGAGTGGCGACGCTGGCCCAAACACTTTGTACGGTTTGCGTCGCGTCGACATGGGGAATGAAGGGTACGTTGTTGAGTGTCCATCCGTTGAAAAAGACAGCGTCACCAGCGCTTGTGGCAGAAACATCTTGGTAAATCGATTGAAAGAACTCCTTCGTGTCGGGAAAGACCGTAATTGAATTGTTTGTTGAAAACGTCGAGATGCCCGTGCGAGGCACGCCGCCGCGCGCGGCCTGTATCTGGGCGTCGGTGAGGAACCAGTCGATGGGGGCAAGGAAAGGTTGCTTTGTAGGGATATCGCTGCCATCGCTGAGCGTGATGGCGTCGGGCGTGCTCACTTGACAGCCGTGGAGGACGTTGAACGTACAGAGGTTGCATGGCCGGCAGACGCACCAGTAGGCCAAGAGGTACTGGAAGTCTGACTTGACGCACGTGATTGTTGCGGTCGTGTGGCCCGCAAGTGCCACGACGAAAGCAGCAAGTCGCATGAATTGGTGGTCACACTCTTGCCCACGAGCAGTCACGTCTGCCTCGCTCACGTGTCGATGGGGGTTACGTTGCCTGTTGCGAGGTGGGTGGTTTCGAAACCGCCGTCACGAGGTTGAGATAGAGTCGTGACGTTGCGACGCGCGGTGGCATGACCATGGCATTCATTGGCTTCTAATAGCCCCATAGCCCATTGGCTTCTAATAGCCCTTGGACGGTTTAAAGTATTCTTCTTCAAGTAAATCTTCAGCACTCGTTTTTGGAATTGATTGTTGTCTCGTCATCTCATGGCTTAATGTTGTGCATAGCGCATCGCTTGGACCCGAGTAGAAATGCTATCACGGTTGTTCTATCAACTTAAGTGCTCTTGGTATTAAACTCCTACTTGGACTGCTTTCGTGACTCAGAGAACTTGGGTCGGCGCGGTCACGGCAACACCGTCAGTAATGGGCTTGCTCTTGCGTGACTTGGTCTTGCAGCAGTGGCGATGGAGACAAAAGCTGCCAACACCCACGAGGACTACAATGGCCACCAGTACAGCAATGCTGATGGCCAAGACCGTGTGGTACTTGGTCATCTCCATCGACGTAGCCACCGACGCGTGGTTGTACTCGTGCATGGCAGGACACGCCGTCAACTCGTACTTGTCTCGGGTGCATTGGCACGCAATTTGCACGACTTGGTAGTCGCTCGACGTCACATTCGCACAAAAGTCTGGTGACGTGTTGATGCAACGGCCGTCGCCGTCAAAGAGACGCTGGGCATTGGCATAAATGGCAAAGTACGATTCGTACTCGACCATATATGGTGTGATGAACGATCCAGCCTGGCCTGCATACGTGGCAAGCGCATCGGCCGCCTGCACAAACGTCAAGGAGGAGAAATCGATCGAAAAGCGCGTGAGTTCGCCAAATTTGGCGAGGCGAAAGCTGTGGGCCAGGGCTGCGACGGCAATGTGGTCGGGGACACTCGTCACAGTGGCTGTGTCGACAATGTTGGCCGCCATCTCGGCATCCGATGTCATGCTGCGAACATTCCAGTTGCTTGAACCGACCGAGAGGAAGACGTCGTCGACGAGGAGGACCTTGGAGTGGACAAAGATATCGGCGGGGGATTTGTAGATTTGGACTTTGTTGGGGAATTTTTCCTGGAGCGGCGCGACCATGTTGTACAAGTAGGCTTCGTAGCCAGCGACAGTCGTCATGGAGCTGCGGGCGCACGTCACAATCACGAGGCGTTGGATGGTCGGTAGCACGGCCAGCAATGCGTCGAGCAAGTCGGGCACGTGGATAAAGTACTGGTCTTCGACGTAGATGAAGTTTTTGGCATTTTGGATGGCTTTGAGCCGCGCTGCCAAGATGGTCGTCTCGCCCAGGCGTGCGAAATTGGTGTAGCCTTTGTAGACACAGCTATAGGTTCGAGCGAGTTGGATGGCATGGGAGCCATTGGCTGGCAGGTTGTCGAGCAAGTCAATGGGGGCGATGACGCGTGGCGCATCAGAGATGCCTGTGGTCGTCGACGCGAGGAGGGAAAAGACTGGCGAAATCAATGGCGTTGACGGGTCGCTCCACCGCTGGAGAAATGTGTTGAAGATATCTTGGGTGGCGGCGCCGACAATCTTGGAGTGCACGTCGACCCAGCCATTGTAGCTCTTGGTGATGTTGGTAGCTTTACGCAAAGTTGATTCGTTGTGAAATTTTGTGTCCCAGCGGTCAATGGCGTGGTCCGTGCCACCCATGTATGCCACGGTCCCTCCATGGGCGCGTTGAATGATTGTGGCTTTCTGGTGGAGCGAGCCCGTGAGCGCTGGCGCGCGGTTGTCGAGCACCAATTGCGCATTGGGTGCGCCGAGACCATTGAACCAGTTGAACATGCCCGCAACCGCCGATGAATCCTGTCCATCCATTCAACAAACTTTCAACAGAGGCCACCTAGGGCAATACTGTACCTCGAGGTTTTGAAAGAGGAGGGCACTCACGTTGACCCCGCGACCAACCGTGTCGGCCCAGACGCGCTGAAGCGTTTGGCTAGGGTCGACGTCGGGGATGTAGGGCACATTGTTGAGTGTCCACGCGTTCAAGTAGACGGCATCGCCAGACGCAGTGGTCGAGATGTCTTGGTACATGGATCGAAAGAACTCGTTCGTGGCGGGGAAGACTGTGACCGAGTTGTTGGTCGAGTACGTGGCAATGTCGGTGCGCGGGACGCCGTTCCGAGCCCGGATGATCTCGATGTCGCTGAGGAACCACGCGGTGGGTGCAAGCAAGGGTTGTTGGGTGGCAATGTCATGGCCATCGCTAAGTGTGACGGCGTTTGGCGTACTCATTTGGCAGCCGTTGGCGACGCTGTGGGCACAGAGGTGGCACGGACGGCACATGCAGCCATAGGTCAAGAGGTATTGGAAGCTGGCCTTGGTGCATGTTATCGTCGCGGATGCATGCGATGCGAGCAAGAAAGCTGCCGTGGCGCTGTAGACAAAGACTCGCATGCTGAAAGAATGACGTGTGACTGATGGAGCAGGATGACGACTGCCAGACATACACAAGAACAAGAAACTCCCCAAGCTTCGATGTCGAGGCATTCCCTTTGCTTGGGGTTCTTGAAGATACGCACCCGAAACGAGTTCGACTGCAAATGAATCTGGTGCGTGTTTCCGCCACTGTTTCCGCCACCATCTCCGACCAAGGAACTCCTCCAAGATATGGGGAATAACAGCTGAAATTTGGGACAACAATCCCACAACGAAGCATATGCCATCGAGCCGCCACGAGAACGACGACGCATCTCCTCCTGTCCTACAAAAGAAGGCAGGCTCTCAAAATGGGGGAGCCAATCATGTTGCACGCATGTACACATATAGTCTGCATCGTATGCAAAGCAACTCTGTCATGCTAAGGCAGTGGTCGAATTAGTTGTGCATGTTGACATTTGACAACGAAGGATGCCAAGAACAGCACATCGACACTGGACACCACAGCAGCCGTAGTCCCTTGTCATGACCACCATTCAAAGGCAGGGATTCACTCTTCCGTCAACGCGTGGGTGCATTCGAACCTTAATCGGAGATCGCCAATACTTGTTCACAACCGCACTGGTCAAGCAGGGGTTGTCCCTTCTTGACGAGACAGCCACACAAACAACAAATGAGTCAAGCAGGTCGCACTTTATATTCCCAGATTAACTGTGTGCATTGTAGCACCATACCGTCCATCGCCGACACGATGATCCCGTCGATGACTTGGCGCAGGTGCTTTGAGCAGAGGCGGCGAGTCGTCAACGGCTCTTCGCAGCTGCGTAGTTCGTCGCCCGCGAAAGACAACGGCGATGGCCGTGCTTCCCACGGCAAACATGGCGATGAGTACGAGCGCGGCATTCGCGCGGAGTTGCTTCGCGGCCATTGCCACCATGGTCGACGACTGTTTTGGCTTGCATCGGCCGTCGCCGTCCACGACGCCGCGCAGTCCTTCGTACAGGTCGAAAGCTTGCTTGTACTCGGCCACAAACGGCCTCACAAATGCCGTGGGCTGGGAAGCGTACTTGGCCAGCGCATCCGCCCCCTCGACAAGCGTCAAGTTGGAAAAGTCGATCGAAAAGCGCGTGAACTCGCCAAACTTCGTCAGGCGAAAGTTGTGGGCCAGGGCTGCGACGGCAATGTGGTCGGGGGTCATAAGTCCAGAGGCTGTGTCGACAATGTTAGCGGCCATCTCAGCATCTGACGTCATGCTGCGAACGTTCCAGTTGCTTGAACCAACCGAGAGGAAGACGTCGTCGACGAGGAGCACTTTCGAGTGCACGTATATGTCGGCGGGGGTTTTGTAGATCTGAACTTTGTTGGGGAATTTGTCCTGGAGTGGCGCGGCCATGTCGTACAAAAAGACATCGTAGCCAGCGTTGGCCGAGTCTGCCCCACGGGGACCAGTTACTACCACAAGCCGCTGGATCGACAGCAGAGCCTTCAACAGTGCATCGAGGAGGTCTGGCATGTAGATAAAGTACTGGTCTTCAATGTAGATGACGTTCTTGGCTTGACGAATCGCTTTGAGATGCCCGGCCAAGACGGTCGTCTCCCCACTGGGAGCAAATGCGTTATATCCGTCGTAGCGGCAGCTATACGTGCGGACGATTTGCACTGCATGCGAGCCAGTGCTGGGTTGGGGTCCAAGGTCCAGAGGAGCGAGCGGGCGCGGCACGTTCGAGTTGGATTCGTTCGTGGACGCCTGTAGGCCAAAGACAGTTGAGATGGTGGGCGGCGACGGATCATTCCACCGCTGGAGAAACGTGTTGAGAATATCTTGGGTGGCCGCGCCTTGGATGCGCGTGTGGACGTCCACCCAGCCATTGTAGTCCTTTTGGACACCAGTGGCATGGCGCAAACCCGAATTGTTGTGGTATTTCGTGTCCCAGCGGTCCACATCATGGTCGACACCGCCGAGGTAGGCCACGGCCGCGGCTTGCTTTCGTTGGATGACGGTGGCTTTCTGGTGGAGGCTGCCCATGACAGGTGCGCGGTTGTCGAGTACCATCTGTGCATGCAGGCGGTTGAGACCATTGAGCCAGTGGTACATGGGCGCGAGGGCCTTGGCTTTCTACGGTTGGAGACTTGGTGAGACGAGGGGACAAGGGGTGTCGTACGAGTGTGTTTTCAAAGATCAAGGCGTGCAACGCCACGTCATTGCCAATCAACTTTGTCCAGACTTGTTCAACGGTCTGCTTGGGGTCGATGTCGGGGATGTACGGGACGTTGCGGACCATCCATGCCGTCACAAAGATCGCATCGCCCGATCTGGTCTGTATGAGGTCGTCGTATAGCGCATGAAAGTATTCGTTGGTGAATGGAAGCACCGTGACCGAATTGTGCAGAGTGTGTGGCTGCAGGTCGTTGCGCGGGACGCCGTCGCGCGCCCGTGTGATCTCGTCGGCGGAGAGGAACCAGTCCGTGGGATCCAGCGACGGCTGCCGCGGTTGGACGTCAGACCCATCGCTGAGGGTCACAGCATTCGGAGCGATGACTTGGCAGCCGCGGACGAGGCTGAAGGAACAGAGATGACAGGGTGTGCAGATGCAGCCGGCGGTGATGAGACTTGTGAATGCTTTGGTGCAGTTGATCTCGGCGTCTGCGATTGCGGCAGAGGCAAGGACGATAGCACATGACACACGGCGCACGTGCATTTTGTTACGACCAACTGAAATGGGGAATGACATCCACGGCCCCGCGGAGATCGATTCAACAACCGTCGCATGTCACTTTCCCGTTCTGACGCACTGAGTTAAATCTTTGCATGTCACGCTAAACGTAAAACGTCATTCGAGTTGGCAGTGTGGGGTTGAAAATGAAACGCGTTTTATTCAAATATACGTTTTATCGAACGAGTTCAATGTGTGTGTCGGTGCGCCACGTTGGAAAGGTCGTCGTTTATTTAATTACATGGTGTTTGTACAGGCCAAAGTGATAACATGATTTTATATTGCAGCACAAGCTATCCGGATACCGGATAATACTCGGCTGACTCAAAGAAAGCCCAAACACACAAAGATCATCTCGAAGCCTCATGGCTGCCGTGAATTGGCTCGTGAAGATCCATACGCAAGAAGGGGGGGCGGAGACAAGTGTCGTCTTTGTCAACCACTGCGCGCGCGTCATCGACGTCTCGTGGGTCGGCTACGAAGGTGAAGAGCAGACTTATGGACAGATCGCGCCAGGCGGCAACTACGAGCAAGCGACGTTTGCGATGCACGTGTGGAAGCTATCGTTTGCGGACACGCGCGAGCCCATTGCGTTCTTCCTTGTCCCGCAAGCGCACTCGATTGTCGAAGTTCACGGGGTGAACCAGTTGCGCATTGCCGCCAACATGACCCGCGGTGGCGGCGCCGCGGCCAGCACGATTCCCACGACTCTCGTCTTCAACAACCACACGCCGTATGTGCTGTCGATCCGATGGACCGAATCGGGGGGCGCCGAGACCGAGTACGCGGTCTTGCCGCCGGGCCAAAACTGCCGCCAGGACACGTACGTGACGCATGTGTGGAAGGCAGTCGTGCATGGCACGAACAACGTCGTCGCTGTCGTGACAGCACCGCCTATGCCGGTCCAAGTGGACATTCAAGGAGTCAACCAAGTTACTTTGCTTCCCTTGAACCGAGGGTATGGAGGTGGCGTCTAGGGTCCACCTCACCATCGTCAGGACACAAGGATAGGCCAATCGTTAAACTACAAAGTGTCTCGTCGTCAGCATCGTTGCGTCCGAGTGTGACCTGTCCCATCAAGTGGACTTGAAACCCTGGATTGCCATGGATATGCTGTCCCTATGAATGGCATCGCACAATTCACACTTGAAAGGATGCGACCAACTCCAAGCAGCCTCTGCCTTCACTTGTCAATCGCTAGTTGGTCGGTGGTGCGATGTATGTTTCGACGACAATTGCGTGCTTTCGAAGAACCATTGGGCCTGCCTCTCGTCATTTCGTTCATCAGAAACCCAACACCATCGACGCAAGGGAATGGTTATGCAATGTGTGTCACCGACTCGACTATATCGACGCAGTCGTTGTCAGACCGTGTCTGCCTCTGGAGGGGCGACGGCAGCAGCAGGTGCTTTGGCCTTTCGCCGTTTGTCCATGTACTGCTTGAGCACGCGCACGTAGATGAAGAACGCTGTGGTGCTCAAGACGAGGCAGACGAGCAGCGCGACGACTACACCCATGGCCCTGTTGATGCGCCGGCGCTCGCTGGCCAGGTTCTCGGCCACGTCTCGGATGTTGTACGCTTGCATGATCGGGTATTGGTTCAAGTCGAATCCAGCCTCGCGACACGCACACGCGAGCTGGACGATGTGGACGTCGGTGGTGCGGCAGACGTCGGCCACGTGACTCGGTGTCGATGCTTGCTCGTCGGACGAGATACTCGAGGGCAAGGCAACGACCGTCGCCGTCAAAGAGGACGCGGACGTTCTTGTACATGTCGAAGTACGACTCGTACTCGACCACGTACGGTGTGATGAACGATCCGGCCTGGCTGGCATAAGTGGCAAGCGCGTCGGCCGCCTGCACAAACGTCAATGTGGAGAAATCGATCGAGAAGCGCGTGAACTCGCCAAACTTTGCGAGGCGGAAATTGTGGGCCAGGGCCGTGACGGCAATGTTGTTGTTCGTCACGGTGGCCGTGTCGGCAATGTTGGCGGCCATCTCAGCATCCGACGTCATGCTGCGAACGTTCCAGTTTCTTGACCAACCGAAAGGAAGACGTAGTCGACGAGGAGCACTTTCGAGTGCACGTATATGTCGGCGGGGGTTTTGTAGATTTGGACTTTGTTGGGGAACGATGCTTGGAGGGGTGTGACCATGTCGTACAAGTAGGCTTCGTAGCCAAAGGGAACGACGTCGCTGCCTCGAACACACGTTACAAACACAAGACGTTGGATGGTGGGAAGCACACCAGCAATGCATCGAGCAAGTCGGGCACGTGGATAAAGTACTGGTTTTCGACGTAGATGAAGTTGTTGGCATTTTGGATGGCTTTGAGTCGCACCGCCAAGATGTTCGTCTCGCCCTTGGGGGCAAAGTTGACGTAGCCTTTGTACTGGCAGCTATAGGTACGCACGATTTGGACGGCATTGGATCCAGCGCTGGGTTGGGGACCGAGGTCGACGGGGTGATGACGCGCGGTGCGTCATTGACCCCAGTAGTGTTGATTTGTGCCATGTTGGTAAAGAGAGGCGCAATCGACGGTGGCGATGGGTCGTTCCACCGCTGGAGAAAACTGTTGAGGATGTCTTGACTTGCACCGCCGACAATCTTGGAATGCACGTCGACCCAGCCATGATAGTCCTTTTGGACACCAGTGGCATTGCGCAAGGTTGATTCGTTGTGGTATATCGTGTCCCAGCGATCTGAGGCGTGGTCGACGCCACCAACGTAGGCCACGGCACCTCCACGATGTTGAATGACCGTGGCTTTCTGGTGGAGCGAACCCGTGATGGGTGTGATGCGGTTGTCGAGCACGAGCTGCGACTGCAAGTTGAGGCCATTGAACCAATTATATGCGCTTGCAACACTCGTGGCTTCCTGTCCATTCATTTGTTGAGGTCGCAAGCAAGCTGACGACGACGACACCATACCTGGAGGTTTTCAAACACGAGCGCATGGACTTGAGCAGTGCGTTGGACGATGTGTGTCCACACCGTTTGCACCGTCTGAGACGGGTCCGATTGAGGCACGTTCGGCTCAGTGCTGTCGAGTGTCCACCCACTCAAGTAGACGGCATCGGCTTGGACAGCCGAGAGGTCTTGGAAGATAGACTCGAAGAATTCGTTGGTCGCGCCGAAGACCGTGACTGAGTTGTTGGCTGTAAAGGCCGAGAGCCCCGTGCGAGGCACGCCACCGCGTGCTCGCGTGAGCTCGGCGTCGGTGAGAAACCAGTCGGATGGATCCAAGTGCGGCTGGCGAGTGGGGATGTCACTGCCGTTGCTCAGGCTCGTGGCTTGGGCCGCATTGATGTGGCAGCCGCTCAAGAGACTGTACGAGCAAAGCGTACAAGGCGAGCAGACACAGCCGTTGTCAAGCATGGTGGCAAAGGACGTCTTGGTGCAAGCAACATCGGCGTCGACGACAAGCGGAGTACGCCGAGCACGAGGAAGAGCATCCTCGTTCAAGGCGAACGGAGCGAAAAGGACGATGAAGATCGGATATGGCATGCCAACAACGAACGTTGCGTGAACCACACTCAAAGATATATCATTGTTGTTGACACAATCACACGACACAAAGCGGTTTCAGCTTAGGGTGGGACACAAATTGAACTACTGCGGTAGTATTTTTCAACTCTTCCTTGACTCGAGTATACATCCAAGAGGTGTAAACATGCGTATAAAGATTCGTTTCAAAGTGACGTGGCCGACACAAAACTGTGGGTTTGCTTTCGCAATGAAGTCACCAGTCATTCACTTTGGCGATGATGAAGGAACCGTGGACCCCAACTTGTCAGATGCACCAGTCATGTGGATGTGTGCACCCATCCCATCAGCAACGAGCACCCTCTCCCACACTGGTCAGGCTGTTGCAGCGCGTCGTATGCAAGCTATTGGCTCGCGGATCGTGGCGGGAATGTTGCGCTGCCATCTGGTGTCAACATGTCTGAAAATGTGAAACGGTTGAAGTTGTTGCCTCGTCCTCCGTCTCACATGTTCAAACCGCCATTCTCTCCTGATGTGAAACAAACGCACATGAGAGCTTCGTGTCACACATGCCCCATCCCCCCTTGACACCAAGTGGCGTCGTTCTCTTGCTTCAATCGAAAAATCAGTCGCCCCACGGGTGATTATCTGAACGACCAACTGCCTCCTCTCGGTCGCTCGTCCATCAATACGTGGGCCTTGGTCGATCGTCCGATCGATTTTTCGCACATACACAATGTCTCGCCTGGTGTTCGACCTGCGCCGCCGTCATGCTCGTTCTTCGATGGCAGTGTGAGTCACGGACCACATGGCACCATTACCTACCGCACCTGCGCCATTCCGAAGAGGCTTGCCGTCCACCCCCTCGCTTTTACGTCGTCATACGAGAGCGTTGCACGCCTACATTTTCCTTTTTCACAGCATCGACATGAACATGCTCATGCACGACCAACCCGTCGAATGCTTTGGCCTCTCGTTGAAGCCCAAGCGAACATCTCGCAAGCGGAGTCGATTTGTCGCCGAGCACGAACTCTGCGTCACGGAATACTACCGCCAAGAGTGCCTGCTTGCATTTTACGCGGCCACTTCATCTGGTGCCTCCGACCCCAAGCGCCGCCCGCGCCGCGCCGTCCATTTCAACGACATGCCGCTCGTTCTCGGTGTCGCCGACGCCGACGTCGATCGAAGCCCCGCGCCGCTCTCGCAGATCACGCGCGAGGAAATGATCGTGATCATGAACGACCGCGTCTTTCCACATGCGCATCGCCCGCCCATGTCCCTCGCGTCCTTGTTGCACGAGAGCTAACGCACGAAATATATAAGTTACGAGACGGTGCAGCAGCGGCAGCAAGGATCGACGAGGTCCTAGACATGAGTCGGGTCACTTTGCGAGTCGTCGGCCACTACCCCATCGTCGTCGCCGTCGTTGCCTTGCGCCACAGTCATCAAGTGCGCGATCGTGCCTGCGCCATCTGCACATACTTGCTTGTACGCTGCCTCGGGGGTTGGAGAGGACGGCGGCACGTTGAACGGCGCGTCAAAATTGGCGACCCACTCCGTCGTCGTCGTGCTTGAGATCGCAGGGAGGGAGTCGGTCAGGACGGAGCAGCTTGCTACGCCGGACGCGCTGCAAGAGTGTCAGACTGGACGACGCACACAAACGTACGATGTCGTTCGTTCGTTGTTGTCGTCGTCGAGTTGATTCGAGGCGACGCGGCTGTCTTCTTCGTCGTCTTCGGGTTGACCCCTCGACGCTGACCCTTTGTCGGGCATTGACCGCGCACCGCGATGTGGGCGAACCCAGACGCCGTTGAAGAGGCACGCGTCGCACACACGGTGATGCTTGCCCTCCAAGCCATAGACTTCTTCGCGCGCTTTCGAGCAGTCGGAACAGACCGCATCGCCGCAGGTCTATTCATCGTCGTCATCCACGTCGTACCCGTCGACAACATACGCGGCAGTGGTGGCGTCGAAAGTACATGCCAAACGGGACTTGGCACAGCATGCATCCAATGACATCGTCGTCGTCTATCCATAGCACCGAGTATGGTTCGTCTCCCTACAAAACTACGCGCTCGTCGTCGTCGTCACGCTCGTCGTCGTACCCGGCGGAAGACATCTTCCTTGGCTGGCATTGGCGATCGCTTCCACTTGGCTTCGGGTTCACGCAAGTTTTTATACGACATGCTTGCAAAGATGCGAAAGCCCGTCCGGAGATGCTTCTTGAGCTTCTTCGCCGGCGACCGCGGCGGCGCTGGACGGTCGTCGTACACGGCCGCCATGGCGATCTTGGCGTCGTTGATCGGGTCCGAGAGCGACGCCCACGACGAGTTCATCGTCGACTTGGAGCTGCCTTCGTCCCCACATGACGACGCACTGCGTGAGAGTTGCTGGCTGTCGACCTCGCGCTCGTCCTTCATCCAAGGCCACGGAAAGTTGAGAGATTGCACACGGCCAGTGTGAGTTGGACAGCGGGCGTTACACGAGGTGAAACCCCCATGTAACGGTCGTTCCAAGGCAAGGCAAACGAGTTTTACTGTGGACATATGATCCTATTGCCATGTTGCTATTGTTTTGCCGATGCTGTAACTTCCTTGGCCGATTCAGTCGCGAGCGTCGGTGGTGGGAAGGGAGCGACCTGGCGCTTGGCCAGCGCATCGAGCACGTGCGATCGGACGGACGGTGCCACAAGTGCCGCCATCGCCGCCACTCGAACGGCCGTCCATGCTCTCGGCTTCTTGACGACCAAGCAACTCAGACCCAAAGCAGCCGCCAGCGCCCATGCGCCATGGTGGCTGAAGACGTGACTAGAGGAAGGTTGATCAACCAACTCAGGCACGGGTGTCGTACGAATTGATGGCGCCGAGGATTGTCTCTGGCACGACAACAGCCAGGTCCTCCTCGTGCGTCTCGCTATTGTGCATCCCGTCATACAAGAGGTGGGTCTCTGCTTACCTTGTCGATGGCGACTCCACTTCGTCATCTTCGTTGTTGTCGTCATCGTTTTCGTCATCGTTGTCGTCATCTTCATTGTCGATGTCGTGGATTGGTGGCAAGCGTCTGTTCCTGTATTACAACGGATCAATGCTCCTGCGCACGACACGCACGCGTACTTGAATCGATCAGACTTGGGAAATGTCATCGTCACGCCCGACGACTTTGGTGACAAGACGACGGCCGCGACCACCTCGGGGGGCAATGCCGCCTCGGCCTCCTCCATGTCATGATGCACCACCATCTCGTCATCCAGGTCCAGCTGCTCGTCGTCATCGTCCATTTCTGCCATTGCATCGACCACAACTTCTTGGGGCGATGTCGATTCCTTCATGGACTCGGCTGTCGCATCGTTGTCTTCCTTGTCGAGGCCTTGGTGTGGCAGTGGTCTATTCAATATGACCATGAAACGACCTTGTAGCTTTGTTGGTCGTACGCTGGCATCTGGTGCACCTTGGCTTCTCCCCGGTCTTGGTCGTCCTCTTCCGCCACCTCGTCAACCTCTTGGCTTGTTTCGTCGACTTCAACACCATTCGCTTGCATCTCGTTGGAGGTCGCCATCCCATCTGCGACCTCGTCTTGCTCAACACTGCCGTCGGCGCTCTCGTCGCCGTCGCGTGGCGCTTCGTCGTTCTCCATCGGGACCTCGTTTGCATGATTTATCTCGTCGTGGCAATCAAATCGCTTGGAATCCTCCAACGCACGCCGATCGTCGCCCCTGCCACATTTCTCAACCATGCTCTAACATCGTCGTCTCTCTACCGTTGAAAGATGGACATGTTGTAGCGTGCATAGAGTGTTCGCCACATGAGTTCCCGGTTTCGTTCGTAGTGGCGCCAGAGTGCCGTGGCGTCCCCGGCATCCTGCGGCGCGTGCTTGGCAAAGAAGGCATGGATCTCTGCTTCGTCATCGACCTCTGCTCCCATGAGACGCACCGTGGTGGTCGCACGCACCGTCGTCTTCCTCTTCTTCGTCCACGTCGGCGTCGCTCGTTCCCTGCCGGTGGTACCCACTACTGCTCTCGTCGGATGGCCGCTCGTCAAGTCGCTCGCGTCGCCGCCGCGCGACTGGGTCGACCCACACGCCGTTGGCGAGGCATGTGTCGCACACGCGGTGCATGCCCACCAAGCCATACACTTCTCGCTTGGCTTCGCAGCACGTGCCGCAGACAACGTCGCCGCAGCTCTAGTCGAGCATGAGAAAAGTTGATCGCACGCGCCTGGGAAGGGTACGCGGCAGTGGTGGCGGCGGAGAAAGATCGAAAAGGCCGCTTGGCACACCATGCAACGATCGACTTCTTCGTTGCGAGTCCACGCAACGTGGTAGATTTCGCCCGGCTACAACGACGAGGTGTGTGAGAGAGAGAGGAGGACGAGGCAGTGCCTTGAGTTCGTGGGAAGGCGCCGAGTATGCCTGGGCCTCCATCTCTTCCGAGTGCGCCGTCGACGTCACTGACGGCGCCGTGTGGTAGGCATGCTTCGGACGCGATCTTGGGGACGACGTGCTCGACGCTGCCATGTGTGCGTCCGTTTCAAAAGTGAAATTGGGGCAAATAGTGTGGGCTGAGCATCGAGCAAATTCGATATTTTCGAAGAAAGTGATTCTTTCTTCGACTTTAATTTATTTGCCGCTCAGTATAGATGAACTTCAGTTGTTCATCGCAAACCAACGAAGTCGATTTTCGACCACGTCGGAAGGACGTAGCTCAGAACTCAGGACTACGAAGTATATGAACTTTGACTATTCATCTGTCGATTATATAGCCTTCAGCAACCTCTGCTCTTGTTGAATTCTTGTGGCGAAGTGTGGAAATTTTGACTTATGAGTCAATAGTTTAATCATTTACAAATATAATAGCATTGTATTTATTTATCTAAGTATTCGTATATTAATAAAATACAAAGAGCAGTTTGACATCAATGATGATGCACTTCTATCACCTCGACATCGACGTTTTCATTTCGTTATTGCATTTGTTTGACAACGAAATACGATCAAGCCCGCAAAAGTATATGATCTTTGGATTTTCGTCTATCGATCCATAGCCTTCAGTAATCTCTAGCTGTCGTTGCATTCCAGGGGCGAAGTGTGGAAATTTTGACCCATGGGATTTGTAGTGTACAAATTGGTCGGCGATCAATTTAATATTATTTTTCTAAATATTGTTGTATTTGTATGTAATATTATTCAACAACACTAAATCAGTTTGGGCTCCAGAATATTGTATTCGAAGTTCGATTATCAGAAAGCGAATTTGCTCGTTCCTTGTGGGCTATTTATTGATAGCATTGTCCGTTGGAACAGACGACCAAAATTGGGTCGGCCGTCACTCGACCAGCAAAGTGGCCATGTTGGAAGGTCGATGTCAGCGTCCATGGCATTTGAAAGATGTGATATGGGTTTGGTCACTTCAACATTGCCACGGTGAATGAAAGGCAGGCAACACATTTGAGCGCGATGGTTGTGACGAGATTTGTTTACGTGGTCAACATGTTCATGGTGAATGAAAGCAATCAAGTTCAATGGGCTCTCAAAGGGTCGCAATGTTGATGCCCGTCTGCCCTGAAGCCAGAGAGAGATTGATGCCGTCGGCCCAAACTTCAATGTGTGTGGCAAACTGTGGGACAAATGGGAAAAACCAAACTCTGGGACGTCAACTGGGTAAAACTCCCTCTGTCGACATTCAAACTGTGTAAGCTGTGTGGCACGGACGCATACGAGACACCGCGCAACGCCGCTGGGCGGTGTCGACTCTGTCACCCGAATCTGAGTTTGAACCAGCGCGTCGCGTTACAATTTGGTGTGGATCCCCAAGAGGTTTGCCCCACGTCGACAACGGAGTTTTCAAATGGGTATGTCCCGGTGCCTTTTTCATAAATCCCACCACAAGCAACCACAAAATTTGTCAAAATATGAAAATTGCAACGCCCGTCACGCGAGACCCAGAATCCCAGAATCCAAAATTCGACATTCTCGCCGTGGCACTGCTGCTGCCGCGGCTGCCTTCCGCCGCCATCTTCCCGAGGTTCGTCCCCTGCGGATCCATAGTGTATCCTCCCTCCTGATACAACGTCCACTTTGAGTACCCTGTACCGAATGATTGAGTCTCCTGTGAGCGCGTTGCTTCACCTTGAGCGGTGGATACAACAGCCTTGTCTTGCAGAGTGAAACAGATGTGATACAACGGCGACGACGCAGACAACTCAACTTGACGTTGCATATCCTTGGGCGCGACACGGCTGTGCCGTCCGCGGCGCGTGGACTCGTGGCCACGCCTTGCTGTCTCCTGCCCACGCCGCTCTCGCCGTTGCAGATCTGCCAAAGCCAAAATTTGAAAATTCGAATTTTTGAAACGTGACAGAAGAGAATTCAGCCAATGGGCGCGCAGTGTATCGTATGAAAGGCAGTCAATTGTCACGATACAGTGCCGTACATCGAAGTTTTCCCCCACGACGCACTATTTTTATTCCTCTCACATACAAACCTCCTGTCATACAATTCGAAACCCGTCGTGATACAGCCACCACTCACACCAGGATAAGCACCGACAGCCCCCGTGACAATCTTCGGCGGGACGGCGCTCGAGCGACGACAACGGGCGCCAGGACCCCATGGAGAGAGCGCGGCGGCGCAGGCACAAGGACGCTGGGCCGCCCGCTCCTCGTGCTTGCATAGGCACAACGTCGCGAGGAGCTGGAAGAGGCGCTTTGTGGGCCGAGACGGCCGTGGACGCGGCGGCCACGGCTGTGCCAAAGTGGCGACGACGGGGGAAGAGATGGCAACTGGCCAATGGGGTGGCTCCACCGGCGGGTATTTTGGCCAATCAAAACGTGAGACAGACGCTTCGATTGCCAAGTGGCTTGGAATTTGTATGCGCGGGCGGCGTGGGGCGTTGGGACAAATGGCGTGCGGCGCTTTTGCACTTTTCGTTTCATTGTGCGTATTGGCTCGTGCCGCCCAGACACACCACTCGGTCGAGTGCGTACAGCATGGATGACAACATAGCATCTACAGCATGCAAGACCAAGACGTGCTCGGCCCACGCGACGACGGCGTCGGGGCACTGCGACACCCACGCCGCGACGGCGTCCAAACGACGCGCGCGCCCGACCGCCGCGGCCAAAGGGGAACCCCCCGCCAAGAAACCAAGGACCAAGAGCGCATTGCCGTCGACGGTGGACGCGATGCCGACCGCGACGATCGAATTAGCAGGGGACGCCGCGTCGACCCAAAAGTGTTCGTACCACGACTGCCCGAACCGCGCCAAAGTCGTGCAAACGTACGGTGTCTTTTGCAACCGCCACGCCGTCGTCTTTCCATGCGGGTTTCCTGGCTGCCGCGACAAGGCGCCGACAAACGGCACGCGGTGCGCAAAGCATGCCGAGCAAGGCACGGCGATGCTCGACGAAGCGCTCTCGGTGCGAAGTCAGAGCATCCCCGTGTGTCGCACCAAGGGCTGCTTCAAGAACGACCAAGGGCGGGGCTACTGCCGCGGCCACGAGAAGCTCATGATGGCGACGGGGCAGCTTCCCCACGCGATCAACAAGCGGCGACTCAACAGCGCGTACACGATGTGCTGCTTCCCTGGCTGCAACAAGCACTCGCAACGGAACCACTTGTGCCGAATCCACGGCAACGAACTCATCAAGCAAGCCCAGCACATGGTCGACTCCAAAGCGACGACACAGACGTTTGAGGACGTACTCGCGGCGCTGCAAAAGGAGCTGCGGCGGTGCACACACGTCGACTGCGAGAAGAACGCCCAGCGAGATCGACTCTGCACGACCCATTTCCATTTGCGAGGCCAAGCCGAAAAGGGCATGGATCCCAAGGGCGGCGGCGGCGGTCTCACGTGCCCCGACGCGAAAGAAAAGGTGCTCAAGTTTTGCTCCGAAGAGAAATGCACCCACCCCGTCTACTGCAACTGGCTCTGCCAGCAGCACTATGAGCAGCGAGAAAAGAAAGGCAACAAAGCATCCCACAAGGCCAACACCGGCCAACAGCAGATGCACAAGGATTCGTCCAAGGGCGTCAGACCCCCCAAGGCCAAGGCGACCGACTACATGGGCTTGTCGCCGCCGCTTCCGGCCACCAGCGCCGGCAACTCGATGGTCGATCTCCTCTACCCCCATAAAGACAGCATGTACTCGGACCTGTCGTTCGACGACGCTGGCTTTGGCAAGAAGGACGGCGACAAAGTGTCCTACTCGGCCGCATCCTCGTCGCTCGCGGCCGCGCGGACGGCCGCCGCCGCCGCCAATGCATTCTCCCGCCAGGCAGCGTACGGGCTCTCGTTCGAGTACAATGAACCGTCGGCGACGTTCCTCAACGACTCGTCGAGCTTGTACACGCGCGGATCGTCGTCGTGTGCTAACCCAACGTGTTCTCGTGAAGTGATTGGCAAGGGACTGTGCGAAGTCTGCGTTGGCATGTCAACGCACGTGAACTTTAGCCCGACGATGCACCACCATCACTCGATTGCCCACCCGCCGCCGTTTGATGTCAAGCCGTCGTCGGCGGCGGGTGAATTTGGGTGGCACCACCACCACACCCACCCGTCGCAGTATTTTTACGACGCGCCCGGTTCTCGACCCGAGAAAACGACGCCGCCTTCGTATTACAATCATGGTGGCGGCTACGGCTACGACCCCAAAGCCAAGCCATGCAACTTTGCCAATTGCCGCATGGTCACAAAAGCGCCGCTCTGCCTCCTCCACGCGAGTGCAACCCTTTGCACCGCCCCGTCCTGCGAAGAAATGGTCGTCACGCCTGGCTTTTGCCCGCTCCACGGCCTCCACAACCAATGCGCCGTCGACGGTTGCCACCTGGGGATCAATGGCACGACCAACCCGTTCACGTGCATGGCGCATGAGACCGCGCCGCGGTGCGGCCACACGCAGTGCTTTAAATTTGCCGCCAAAGGCAGCAGCACCGCGTGCATGTTGCACCAAGGGACGCTCGAACATTGCAAACTCTGTACGATGTACGACCTCGCGTGTCCGTTGGTTCCAAGCGCGTCGGCGTCGACCGTGACACACCACCTCAAGGAAAACAGCGGCCACCTGTCCAACTTGAACAGCAGTTTGCACAATAAAATGACGCTGTAAACGACGCAGGCGCCGCCGCGTCGAGAGATAAAAAGTAGTATGTGTGCCTTGTTGACGCGCGTTAGACGATGGCCGACGCGCCAAACATAAAGCGGAGGAGACTGAGGTACGCAGGTTTGAAATGGGCCGGTGGACTCGACATGATGCACGCCATCGAGAGGCAGAAAAAAAAGACCTGCCAGACAAGGTCAAACGGACACGCGTGTGTCGACGTACGTACATCGCCATGCTTGGCGCGGATGTACTGGGCGACTCCTTGTCGTTTCAAGAATGCCCACATGACTTCGAGGCCCCGGACACCCGTGTAGAGCATGAGTTCAGTCCGTCGCTTTGGGTCTTCAAAAAAGAGACTCGCGCCCGTGACCGTCTAATGAATGTCAAGAGGAAGGACGACGATGCAGTCAAACGAGTTGACGACGTACACCGGCCAGAAACGCCACAAGCGGGTAATCTTCCTGGAAAAAATTGCGCGACGAGCAGACGAGCATTTTCACCATGATCTATCCTCGACCCCATCGACATCAGCCGTGCAAAAGGGTATGGACGTACTTGATACGTGGATAAAAACGCCGCCGAGCGAAGCGTATCAAACGCGACCCGTGCCAGCGTGGCCACGGGCGCGGTTGCGAGTTTTTTGTACCTGAAGAGCACGAGCGGCATCAAGTGCACGGGGAGGTACACTTTGCCTGCGCGAACGACGCCAGTGGAAACCCAGTCCTTGGCCGAATGGGCCAAGCAGGATTCCCTGTATGATCTTGTCAACCTCAAAAAGTCAGATGGGACATACCTGTGAAAATGGGGCTGGCACGGGGTGAACGCGACCAATTGGTTGGTGTTGGGGTCGAGTTCGCCGCGGAGACGCCGCCGCAGCGTAAAGTCGGTCCCATGATGGCTCAAGTTGCCCATGGTGAGGATAAAATTGTAGTAGCTCTACGACGACGAATTGACGACGATTCGAGACAACGACGGCTACCTTGGGGAGAAGACTTGGGTCGTACGCGGTCGCGTAAATGATCGGGGCATTCGCCAAGCCAAAGAGAATCTCGGTTGCATATTGCATCGGCAGGTACGCTTCAATGTCCCGGACAAATGCATGCGACTCGGACGCGTGTCGGAGGTAGATGTCGAGCATGCGCACGAAAATGTAGAGCGAAATGACGGGGCGGCGCGACGGCGCGTCGAGAAAGAGACTGAGACCGCTCACGGCGCCGGCGATCGCCTTGTTGAGCGGGTCGTCGCTGCCGCGAACGTATTTGAGCACGACTTCTGTCGCATGGAACGAGCCGACCAGGAGGCCGACAAAGGCGCCAAAGCGGACGGTGTCCCCCTGGGAGAGCAATCGGAGTGCGTCGGCGTACGAGTTTGTATTCATGCCCCACTTGCGCGACGCGAGGAGGAGCGCCGTGAACGCTTTCGCGCCGTACGCCAAGACGAACGCGCGCACACCGGCTTTGAACGCTTCGCCCAACTCGGACAGCTCGACAGTCTCTGTCACGGACTTTTGGCGGCGCAGCGACGGCGCAGTCAACGCCGTGCTCGCATGGGCGACCATGTCGCCGTACTTGTCGATGTGTTTGTTGTGCTGTTCCAGCAGCTCGGGCGTGAGCGGTTGCACGTACGGCTCTTCTTCCCTCGCATCGTCTTCTTGGGCGGGGACGAGTGCCACTGCCTTGTGCACATCCTCCCCAAACACGGCCGAATACACCCGCTCCATGAAGTCCGCCGGCAATAAAATCTACCACGACGCGCAGTGGTGTCAGGATTGTGTCCCCATTTTTGTGTTGCGTAAACGTCCTTATTCGAGTGTAAACTGTCCTAAATACGGCCTAATCCGGATATTCATGGGAATGTTGGTCGTATGCACAACGAAACGCGGCAGGACGCGGCAGATCCAGCGGCATCATCTGCTTCTCGGATCGCGTCAACTCCTCATGTCCATCTGAATGGGGTTGTCTTGCATGAGATGCACCATGACGATATGGGAACGGCCGCCTCCCTTGAAGCCCATCTCTCAGAGGTGACGAAAAACCATCCTCCTCCTTCCCTCATATTGAATGGTTAAGGGTCCGCCATCGGAGTTGCCCTTGTATGCCACATGGTCAACGTACAAAGGGACACGTATAATAACTTAGAGCCATGCATCATCATATGGGCGTCCGTCGTCCACGACCGTTTACTTGGACGTGTGGAAGACCCCCGTCATTTCAATCTCGTCTTCGTCGTCCGAGCTCTCGCTCGTGCCGTCTCCTTCCGGGACAGGCGCTTCGTTTGCGACGTCAGAGGTGGCGCTCATGGAGAGGCCGCGCGAGTCCTTTACGCTGTCCTTGTCGTGCATAAAGCTGTCAAACATGGCTTCGGGACGCGCGAGGGGCTTGACGTAGTCGTCAAAGTCGTCGTACATGTCTTCCTGTTCTTCCTGTGGAACAGAGTAGCGATGCATTGCCTTGTACTTCTCGGGCACGGGGGCAGTCGAGGCAGCAGCGGCGGCGGCGGCAGTCGATGGCGGTAATGCGGCGAGGCCACCGGGGGCCGACTGGGGCGCGGCGACCGATGCCTTGGGGGTCCCAATCATGCCGCGCAGACTCGACATGGGCGCGGACGTCGAGCGCGGAAAGTTGTGGAAGCCCGTGGCCCCCGCGTCGCTACGCGTCGACTTGGGCGTTTCCGCGGACCGCATGCCGTCGCGCGGGACTTGATTTTCGGGCAAAATGGTTGCGTTCTGGAGGAGGAAGCGGAGGACGACCGTGACGAGTTTCCCCGCGCACGTCGAGCACTTGGGCGACGGGTTGAAGACCTTGGTCACGATCATCGAGATGAAGTTGCGGAATGCCTGCATGCGGTAGTTCACGACAACCTTGGACCTGGCCGAGAAATAATGCTTCTTGGGAAAGTCAAAGCCCGCGACGACCTTGGCAATTGTCATGCAGCGCGGACAGGTCGGCATCGTCTCAAAGACATCGAGGATCGCGTCACGAAAGTCGAGGAATTCGTTGTAGCGCCGCTTGGTTTCCTGAATGACCGACGTCGCGCCGCGGCGGACCAAGATGCGGTAGTACGTCACGTTTTCAATCAGACTCGTGTTGAGGATCCACGTCTTGATGTTCATCTCGTCGAGGTTCATCGAGGTCGATGTGGTCGAGAGGCGAGGCGACATCACGCCCGACTGCGACTGGCTAAAGGACGCGCGATGTGCCGTGGGGGCAGTCTTGTACATGCTCATGCCGACTTGTGTACCCAGCCGAAGTTCGGAGACTGCTGCTTGTCTCGCGTGTGACTGCCTTCAGAAATTTTCGACGCAACTACAAGTGCCAAAGGCCGAAGGCTCTTCTTTTGTCAATTCTCCACGTTGTTTCGTTGAACTGGCTTTGTCATCCAGTGAGTGAAATGACCGTCGGTTCAGTATGGACTCGCCTTTTGGCACAACCGTCCCACCCACTGTTCGAAATGCGACCCCAAGAGTAGCTCGAAAAATTGCCCCGAAAATTGTCTGCGCAGCACTCAGGGTGCGAAACGTCAGGCAACCGCACGGTTGAAGGTGCCTGCGTCGTCGCCGCCTTTACGAAGATGGAGTTGCTGCCAGGAGGAATTGCCAGGAGGTTGATGTGGGCTGTCACCACGTGGCGCAGCACCTGATCGCTGCCATCACATCTGCAGATGTACGCCCAACGTACGACAATGTACAACGTTGGACGGATGAATTTCACTTTTGGACAAGATATTTCTATGTCTAGCGAACGAATGTACGAGAATGGACAAACCCCCCACGCAGATGTCTCTTCATCTCACTGGTCTCATTTTGCTTCGAAGTACATGGTAAAAAAGATGCCTTTGTGTGATGCAAGTAATCGACGCAGCGTGAGCGCCGCGGCATGCGACTGACAGTGGCGTCAGTCTTCATGGATGAAACGCGATGGCGCAGATCAAATGGTATGATGCGCGACCGCGCCGAATGCGCAGCGGGGGTGACGTGCGGCATGAACTCGATGTGGAAAGGACATATGCACTGCTTGGTTTTGTCGTCGGTTTGGTGTCGTGCACGAATCCTTGCATGCCGACAGCCCATCTTGCCACTTCCCATGACGTTGATTCAAATCTCGCCATGAAGCACGAACGCCCACCAACTTCTCCTCCCGCTCACCAACGGATCGGTTCCAACATCCGTCTCGGCATTACCTTTGTCGTGGCGGCCCAACCACTTCGGACTGGTTCGTTGCCGAGAATTGTAATCCGTGAATCAACTTCCACCCTCCGTGGCACCCGTCATGCTTCTCAAGAGGGTTCGCCATGTATTTGCAGTTGCGAAATGGTATGGGCGGCACGACAATGCGGCGAGAACATTATGTTGGGCACGCTTTCTCTGGCACGCGCAAACGCATGCAATGAAACGAGGGAAAGATCAATGACACACCAAAGAATTATATGCGAGACAAATAGCTGGAATACGCACGTGGACTTGCGCAGTACATCACGCACGAGACATTTGACGTCTACTTGCGGGAATGGCCTCTTGCATGGTTGTCTTCGGACGGGACAACCTTTGTTCCTTGCGACTCGTGAACGTATTGCCAGACAAAACTGCTCACAACTTTCATGGGAATGTAGATGGCAAAGCAAAACCAGTGCAGCACGAGCCCGAGAATCGAAACAAACGAGAGGAATTGGAACTTGCCTGTGTACGAGAGATTCATCCAAAAGAGAGCGCCGTCGTAGACTTCATCTGCGATAAGCGGGAACATGTATCGAAAGGGGACAAGGTACCAGTCTTCATGGTGCGAGTGTCGCTTCTCTCGGCAATCACATGGATTCAACGTATCACGTGCTGAAACAATCGCGTGTGCTTCAGTCATCGTGCCTAGCTCACGGGGCTCGTTCGAGACACCACCCATCGACATCAGCATGTACGCAACAAGCAAGAGCGCGCGGAGGAGCATCGAAGACATGTTGGGGGCTGTGATAGGGGCAAATTTGCAATTGATCATGTCAGGCAAGCCGTGGCAAAAAGAGCGCGAAGATTTCAAATTCGAAACTTGGTTTCAGTATGGCCACTTCAACTTCGCCGACATGATTTTAATGCATACAATGCCAATGTATAATTTTTCACCATGAATAGAATTAGCAATTTGAAACGATCCGCGATCTTTTTCAAACTCAAGCTGTCAAACATGGGATTATTGAAATTAGAGGCTTCGTTTCCAGCGACGAAGCAACTTGGGCGTCTCACATGACGGTGACCAAGCCAATGTGCAACATGTCGCAATGGCTCCGTCGTTGCTGGGCAATGGAGTCATTCTCTTCTTCGTCGCATGGCGGCGGTCGAATGCTCACGCGCGGGGCCGGCGGCGGCGGGGTCAGCGTCGCCAACGGTACACGTTGGACTTGCACGACCTTGATGATCGTGCGTCCTTTGTAGCATTCGATCTTGCTTGCGGAACGGCAGTACTCGAGGAAGAACGCACGAGGTGTGAGGGACTCGGCGATCGCTGCCATGGTGAACGCGTCCGAGATGGATGAGGCGTTGCAGAGGAGGAACTCTTTGGTCATTTCGAACGCCGCGCCACCGCAGATGCGGCATTTTGGCGTCGTTGTAAATGTGTGGGACATAATGTTGCTCATGAAGCGTGTGAGCTGGAGACTGCGTTCCGTCACGACGCGCTCAGTCTTGTGGATGAGTTTCTTTGGCGGAAATTGAAATCGATCGAGCATTCTCGAGTAGCTCACGCAGCCTGGGCAGCGGTGCCGTGCGTATTTGACGCACACATGCAGCTTGTCTCTCAGCTCAAGGAATTCCGAGTAGCGGTGCTCGACGGCCCACTTGGCGCGCGAGCCCATGTGGAGGCAGTTGATCACGTACTTGGTCTTCCCGTCCCGCTTGACTTGGTCGACGATGTACAGCTGGATCGCTGAGAGATCGGAAGGACGCATGACGTCAGACGAAAGCTCCATGGACTTGGCGTTGGAATTCGCAATACCCTCCCCTTCGTCCTACGTTGGGCTCGTCGGAAGATGGAGGCGTACTGTGAGATGGCCCTCGGCTTCCAAGTCCGTGATTCCAAGAATGATGCCATTTCATTGGCTGTCTATTTTTATCAATGTCCACTGATTGGCTCAAACAAATCGCCCAAGAGAACCGCCATGCCGTTGAACGTATCCGCGTAGCGGTGTCTCGATCCACGCCCACTGCCGCCACACCCGCCGCATGGGACTTGACGACATAACAATGCAAGCGAGATATAATGTCAGGAACTTAAGATGCATCTCTTGGAGGGCGCGGAAACGCGGGCATGCGAGCACATCATCACCAGACACTGGTGATGAAGGTTGTGGAATCTTCAGTCTGAATTCGCCCATCATTCAACGAAGCATCTCGTCTCAGACCACAAGAAACCTCCCATCAGCTTTCTCACGTTGACCAAATAAACGTGGTAACGCATGACGGGGACGTTTACAGAATCGCTCCTTGCATGAAGATGTTGGTGAGCTCAACATGGTGGTCGCTTACGTCCCTGTTTCGCGTTATGGTTGCAAAACTCTTGGTAACGTTGTTTTCAACCAATGATATGCTTTGTGGATCTTATGATTGGTGTAAATGCAAGAGTCAACACCCAATGAAAACACCTGAACAGCTTTTAGACACTTTGATTGGCCACAATACTTCTGCCGATCTGGTCCTCATTCTTGTTCGGATTTTTTATATGGGTCATTGTATGGCAGTCTCGACGTTGTCAACTCGCGTGTGATTGGCCGATGGAAATCTTCGAAGGGCACAAGGGCCACCGAATATGGAAAGTGCCGACGTGGCATACATTGCCCCAGTGAAATCAATCCATTGTGCGAGGGTTCTAAATTGTATCCCTCTGCTTCCCACACGGGCACACTCCATCTTCCCCCCTTCTACGCACGAGCCGCGTACTTTTGGCGCGCCGCCACATCCGCCGCCATTCCATCCTCCTCCAATGGACAACCTCTACTTTGACATGGACGCGTCATCCCCCCATGAGTTTGCGTTCCACGACAAGCTCGACCTCGACACTGCCGGATCCACGCACTGGCACACGTTGGACGACATGAAGGAGCTCATCATCGACGTCAACCTCGACACTATCTTCCTCCCGTCTTCCCACCTCACTTCGTCGCCTACGTCGTCGAATGGCTGCCGTGGCGTCGCGTCGCCGACCGTTGCGTCCTTGGACGCGTACCTCTGCTCGACGACTGCCGCGGCGCCAACTGTGACGGCGAGCGTCGTCGCATCGCCCTCGTCGTCTATGGCGGCGGCCGCGGGTTGCCTCCCGTCGTCTTCCTCGTCTGCGTGCAAACAGAAATGTCAGTATGCCAACTGCCGCCACCCAGCCAAAGTCGTCCAAGAGTACGGCTACTTTTGCAACCGCCACGCAGTGAACTTTCCATGCGGCTTTCCTCGGTGCCGCGAAAAGGCCGTTGACAAGTCGTCCATGTGTCGAAAGCACGCCGACCAAGTGCATGCCATGGGCACGGAGCTCTCGACGCGGTCGCAGACAACGCGCATGTGCCGCACGGAGGGCTGCTTCAAAGTCCGCCAGGGCCGTGGCCACTGCACCGCGCACGAGAAGCTGCTCATAGCGACCGGCCAGATGGCGTCTAAGAAGCGCGACGTCGACATCGCGTTCACCATGTGCTGCTTTCCCCAGTGCACCAAGCACGCGCAGCGCAACCGCTTCTGCTGCAAGCACGGCAAGGAGCTGAGTGTGCAGGCACAGGCCGTGTACGACCGCGGCGCGACGTCACAAACGTACGAAGAGATCCTCGCGATCATGCAAAAGAACCTCCGTCGGTGTCAGTTTGGCGGGTGCGAAAAGAACGCGCGGTACAACCAGCTCTGCACGACCCACTACCACCTCAAGACAACCCAATCCTCCCAGATGATTAAGACAAACGACCCGTCGTCGGCCCTCCCGCACGCAACGGCGACGGTCGCGTTCATGCGATAGACGTAGAATCTGTTAATTTGACGTTGTCCAAACTATTTGCGGTTGCTGAGCCAACCAGAAGCCAAGAAATCCGTTCCTGCACACGGAGTCAGGACGAGAGCGGGGCAGTGACTTTGGCGAGACTTCCTGTCATGGGTCGCGCCCCCATCGACCGCTTGCCTGTCATCTTGCCCACGAGCCCCAGCTTGTCGATGGTCTCGATGCGACGCCGCTCCAGCGCATCGACATACTGGTGGCATGCATGAGGATGGCCGACGACGACAATGATGGATCCGTCTACCTGCTTGAACGTGAGCGACATGACAAACTCGTCTTCTTTGAGTTCTTTTCCAAAGAGGGCTTCCATCTCGTCTTCCATGTGGTTGCCATACTTGAGGAAGAGCATGTGCATCGCGTCGTCTGTCGACACCTACATGCCTCGTGTCGTCTGGTTGTCACAACCACACACACAGCATATACCTTGCCACTGCACTCGCGGTCGTACATGAGAAAACACGTGACGTGGAAGAGATCCGTGGGCTCCAAACACGTCTTGTCGTGCTTGCAACGAACGAACGATCGCTTGAACTCGTCCCACGACACAGTGCCGTCCAAACTGTCGTTCACTTCCCAGATCAGATCGTCCACGTCCGAGGCCGGGCGCGGCATCCCGAGCTTCTCAAACACGTCGACCAGCGCTTCCTTGGTGACCCGACGGCTCGTGAGCATGTCGTCTTGGGCATCTACGAGAGTAGATGACAAGACGGTTGCTGGGACACGCTACATCGAAGCTTGAGCTTCTCCTTGCCATACGCCTCCTTGAGCTCTTCCAGTCGTTTTCGCTCGCGTTGGTTGAGTTCGTGTCCCTTGGCGTCCACGCCGTCGCTGAACGACACCTGATACAACTCGGCGAGCTTGCTTTCGACGACCTGAGCCAGGACGCCATCTCATCGATCGAGTGTGGAGGCACCCATCTACCTGAAGCTTGCGCGCGAGGCGCTTCTCAGGGATGTCGATGGTAAAGATCCGAAAGACGCGCTGGAGGAGGATGTGCTCTTCCAACGACTCTTGCGGCGACGTCGCGGCGTCCATGGTCTGCCACGATCAACTCACTGCTGTCGGTTACACTGAAACGCTCGAGGAAACTGATCAGCACGCTTTATATTACACTTTCCACACAAAGTATTACGTTGCGTACTCGGCGGGCAAGCCGCGCTTCAACGCTGTAAACATGTCGGTGCCGACGCCGGCCTTGGAGAAATGCTGAAGACCCTTCTTAAAGTTGGCCGCGACGTCGTCGGACGCGTAGCTGACGTTCTCGATGCCAGCAGAGAGTGCCGCGACTTGAATTTTGCACGCTTGGACGGTGTAGTACATCCAAAAGAACGCTTCAGCGATCGTAGCGCCGCCTGTCAAGAGACCGTGGTTGCGCAAGATGTACACCTTGTTCTCGGCCCCGAGGTCAGCCTTCAAGCGGGGCTTCTCGGCTTCCGAGACAGCCAGCCCTTCGTAGTCGTGGTAACTCACGCCGCCGCTCATGGCGACGTGACTCAGTTGCGAGATGGGAAGCAACCCACACTTCATGGACGAGACAGCCGAGCCTTCGATCGTGTGGCAGTGCATAACGCAGCGCATGTCATGGCGGGCTTCGTGGATGGATGAATGGACGACGTAGCCGGCTTGGTTGATGTCGAGACCCGTGGAGCCGCGGTTGATGTAGTTGCCAGCAATGTCGATCGTGACCAACATGCTCGCAGTCATCTCGTCGAAGCGAATCCCAAGTGGGTTGATGAGGAAGTGCGCGCCTTGGACGTCGTGGTCGGCGGCGTGATTGGGCACGCGGCACGTCAAGTGGCCGTAGATGACTTCGTCCCAGCCAAATTTGGCAAAGAGGCGGTAGGCGGCAGCGAGGTCGACGCGAAGGGCCCACTCTTCGTCCGTGACGGGGACCGGGAGTTCGTTGCGACCCATGAGGACAAGACACTTGATATTCGAGAATGGTCTCCATGACCCAGGTGCATGAAGACAGACAGAGACATGCAGTGAGATTCGAAGGAACATGCCTTTGTGTCGGCGCGAACAGACAACAACGTGGCGAATGCACGACCTCTGATTGGCTCGCCAACCAAGTGCGCGATAAAAAAGCGCCATTTGATGACTTTTTCACACGCCATAGAAACGCGACACAGGTCAAGACGCACGTGTCTCTCCCACGGTATCTTGGACCAAGAGCGTCAGTGTCGAAATCTCGCTCGTTCGTTCGTCCAAACATCCTCCACGAATGGGCGATACCCATATACGAATAAACAACTCCTTGACAAGGCTTACAAAACCAATGGACGACGACGACGCAGCGATTTAGGTCGCATAGTCCAACGGCAAGCCCCGCACCAACGCCGTAAACATATCCTTGCCGACGCCCGACTTGATGAAGGTCTCGAGACCCTTCTTGAAGTTGGCCGCGACTTCGTCGGACGCGTAGCTGACATTTTCGATGCCGGCCGAGAGCGCCGCGACTTGAATCTTGCACGCATGCACCGTGTAGTACATCCAGAAGAACGCTTCGGCGATCGTGCGGCCACCCGTCAAGAGACCATGGTTGCGCAAGATGAAAATCATGTTCTCGGGGCCCAAGTCGGCCTTCAAGCGCGGCTTCTCGTCGTCCGAGACCGCCAGCCCTTCGTAGTCGTGGTAACTCACGCCACCGCTCATGGCGACATGGCTCAGTTGAGAGATGGGAAGCAACCCAAACTTCATGGACGAGACAGCCGAGCCTTCGATCGTGTGGCAGTGCATGACGCAGCGCATGTCATGGCGAGCTTCGTGGATGCACGAGTGGATGACGTAGCCGGCTTGGTTGATGTCGAGACCCGTGGAGCCGCGGTTGATGTAATTGCCCTTGATGTCAATGGTCACCAACATGCTCGCGGTCATTTCGTCGTAGCGAATCCCGAGGGGGTTGATGAGGAAGTGCGCGTTGTCGACATCGCCGTCGTCGACGGCCGCCTCGTTCGGGACGCGGCACGTCAAGTGGCCGTAGATGACTTCGTCCCAGCCAAACTTGTGGAAGAGGCGATACGCGGCGGCAAGCTCCACGCGGAGGTCCCATTCAGCATCGCTCACAGGCGCAGGTAAATCGTTGCGACCCATCCCTTTTTCGAAATGCTTCTTGGCCGTTCTCCGTCTTCACAGACTGAAGTGTTGCAGCAACGGTCATAGACTGAAGTGGCGCAAAACCGGTAATTCCCGCGTATCTATATCCCAGTTCATACAATAAAATCACATGCTTATACTATGGATGCGATGCAAAATCCACCGATTCAGCAATAAAAATGGATGACACGACAAGTCAAAGCCGTTTCATTGGCTCCTGTAACGCCTACATGTACTTTTTAAGGCAATGCTGGTAGCTCTTCGGATATGTTATCCGGACATGTGTGTTGCGATCTTTTGGAACACACAAGTTGTGTTTTGCACATGGAATCTGTCGTCGTCGCGTCGTCCATTCGCAAAGAATTGAGTCGGTCGCGTGTTGCACGTTGCTGCCACGGCACGTGAACGAATGACGCCGACAATGCTTGCACATGAGGGCACCACTCGCCTTCAAGATCGTTAAAAGTAGTACGCACGAAGCGGGTGCGCGTAGCTCGAGTCCCAGTTGCGGTCAAAGATCTTCTGGAGTGCGTCCATGACGTCTGTGTTGTCCGTGTTGAGGCTCGTGCCGGCCGTGTTGTAAAAGTAGCCCCACTCCATGTTGCTCGTGCCAACGTTGGCGCGCTGGTCCGTGACAATGTACTTGGCGTGGTTGACGCGCGAATACGGCGGCCACGTCGGCGGCGCCGCGTCCCATCCTGGCACTTCCATGAGGCGCACTTGGAGGCTGCCACGGCACTTGAGACCGACCTGCGGACACGTCTCGGCGGCGGCTTCGAGGTGCTTGAGTGCTTCGACCATCACGACACTCGTGTGGGCCCAGTGGCTAATGAGGAGTTTGATCGTGACGGGCCGCGCAAACACGACCGCGAGTAGCGCGTCGGTCAGCGCCGGCCAGTAGATGGAACCGGTCGGATGCGAGTCGATGGGGAACGTCGAAAACGGGACAAAGTCCATGACGCTGAGGCAGATCGACTTCTTGGCCGACTCGATCGTGTAGATCAACCCGTCTTCGTCAAACGTGCGCGCGCGCGCCGTGGCGGCGTCCGGCGCGGCCGTGACAAACACGAGCGACCGCTCGCCGTTCCACATCGCGGTCATCTGGTTGTCCTTGTTGAAGACGGACGCGAGGGCGGTCGCATTGAACGGCGTCGGCGTCGCCTGCGCTGCCGACACGAGCGGCGACCACGGCGGGAGGCGCAATACGGCTTGGAATCTCTCGACAAATGTGTCCACGGGCACAGGCAGTTGCGCAGGAGAGGTTGGGTCGGCCCAGACCCACCACAATTCAAAGAGACGTTGCATGTCCTGGACGACGACCGGCGACGATTCAACGAGGACGCCGACTTCCATGACTTGGGCCAGCGACTTCCAGTCCATGTTGGCGCTTCCGACGTATGCATGCCGCTCGTCCACGAGTACGAGCTTCTGGTGCATGATGCCGCCGCCGTACCAGTAGTCAGAGTCCCAGAGTCGCAGCGTGAGCGCCAACGGCGCAAGTTCCGCCGGCGCAAACGAAGGTGCGCTCGAGCCGATGACGCGGACCTACACGACAGGGTATGAAGACGAAGAGACGAGGACACGAACCACGACGCCGCGGTGAATGGCGCGCTCGAGGGCGGCAAAGACGGCGACGCCGCGATCGGCGCCAAATTTCGTCATTTGCTCGGGGGAAAAGATCGCATGGTCCGCAAGACCGAGGAGGTTCCAGTACATGGCGCAAATGTCCAGTTGATACACGGCGCTGTCCATGAGCGCGATTAGCGCCGCGGCCGTGCTCGTGCTGTTGGGAAGCGGCGCGAGGGAGAAGTCGCCCACAGGGAGGCTCTCGACGACGCTCACGCGAGGCTCCCCCGACAAGAAGATACGTGTATGATACGGCACACCCGGGGTATGCATGGATGGGGATCCGACCTTCGATGCGGCGGTGGCGGTGGTGTTATTTGGAACCGCGTGTCCAGCGACCGTGGTGTTGGGAAGTGCACTTCGGCCGCCGACTGTCAAGCTCGCTGCGTGTGTTGATGCGACCGCGCGAGGCGTAGCAGGCGGCGGGGCGCCCCATGCTTCCCCTGCCCACACTTGTTCCTTTGGCGCAAGCTGATGCGCGGCGATTCGGAACGTCAGCGCCACGGCGCTCGAGAGAACAAGCGCCCGCAGCATTCTCAACTTTGTCCGAAGAAAGATTTCAACAGAATCGAAAACAAGACATTTGAACGAGCCAATCAGAACGATTGATTCATCATTGTCTTGGCCAATCATATTACTCTTCGTCAAGGATGGGTTCTTCGTTGCGCTGCTCGACGAAGCTGCGGAGGCTGGTGCTTCCGCCTTGCGGGATTGTGCTGAGCATGGCTCGGGTATTGGGGTCCTTGAGGCTACCGCGTGGAGCGGCGGCGGCGCTGTTGTCCTTACCGGTGCTGTTGTCTTGGGGGGCTACTTTGGACGGCCGCGGGACCGAGATCTTGACAGAGCCTTTGCGGGACGGCGCGCCTTGTTGGGAGACGTAGACAAACTCCTTGACAATGTCGGCCGGCGTGGGGAAGAATGTGACGGTGATGGCGCGCATGACGTAGCTGTAGACGAGGACCTGGACAGCCACGAACGGGATCGCGACCCAGACGACATGGTGGGCAAACGTGTTGCCGATCATGTCGGTCCACGCAATCCCCGAGATCATGTACACGTTGGACGAGACGACGGCCGTGACGACCCACACAAGGATCGAGCCCACGAGGAAGAGCGGGGTGAAGGCAAAGAAGCGGTGGTGCACAAACACGAGCTTGGCATTGGCGACGACGACGACGAGCGTTAACACGACATTGCCAAGGAACCACAGGGTCGGGCTCTCTCCGTGGATGCCGCATCGATCGGCGGCCGCGACGACAGCGAGTGTGATTGTGATGGCTTCGACGATGGCGCACCCGACCCAGTAGACAAAGAGGCCATGGTTGAGATGCATGTTGAGCGGACCGGCGCGATAGAGCGACGGGAGACGGAGGACAACGTCGTCGCGCACGTCCTTGTCAGCCACGGCCAGCGCGATGATCGGCAGCGACGTGAGCGCGACGTTGTAGAGTTGGATGCCTGCTTCGAGAAAGATCTTTTGGCCCGAGAGGCCCGCGTACGTCGAAAAGACAAACTGCGCCATGATGAGCAGAATGTTCTTGTAGATGATGTAGAGCACGAGCTTGGCGATGCGTTCATAGTTGTACCGGCCATGGACGAGGAGAAGGCGCTTGAGGTAGGCAAACTGTGCGAGTGCATAGTCGCTCGCGTTGACGGCTTGCAGCCCCTCTTGGCCCGAGATGCCAACGCCGATGTGCGCCTCTTGGATCATCGGCACGTCGTTGGCACCGTCGCCGATCGAGAGCGTCCGGCTCGACGGGACATGGGTCTTGACGAGCGCGACGAGCGCCGCCTTTTGCGCGGGCGAGACGCGGCACGCCAAGACGACTTTGCACTTTTGAGCAAGGCTGACAAACGTTTCGGGGCACAGCTTGAGCGCGTGGTGGACGCAGTCGCCATCGATCACGAGCGCCAGCGGGTCGGCCGTGCGGTTGTGCAACGAGATGCGCGACTGCGACAGCGTGACGCGGGATTTGGTTTGGCTGCGCAGGCTCTGCGCGCGGCGGAGGAGTGATTGTTGGCGCGAGAGTTGGAGGGGCCGCGGCGGGGATTTCGCGCTGCCGTCGCTGGCCGGCGCGTGCATCGTCGTCGCCAAACTGTTCATGAGCTCCCGCTGCGTAGCTTCGGCGGTCGTGCATTTCTTGGACGTGACCGTGATGCAGCGCATTGTCACTTGGAGCAGGTTGCTCGCGTACGCAATGTTGACAGCCGTCTCGTCCTTGTCGCCCGTCAACATCCAAATCTTGATGCCGGCCTCGATCAGCGTCGCTATCGCATCGGGGACGCCGTCCTGCAGCTTGTCTTCGATTGCCGTTGCGCCCAAGAGATGCAACTCTGACTCGATCTCATCCATGCAGTCATCAATATCGTTGGGTGTGAACCCGCTTTTGTACTTTTCGACTTCGTCCAAGTTGCCCGTCGCGTGGGCGTACTTGACCGCCCATGTCGCATACGTGCGCCGCGGGAGCTCCTTGTACGCGACCGTGAGCGTCCGAAACCCTTCGCGCGCGTACGCCGAGAGGTGTGCGAGCGTCATGTCGTGCAATTTGAGGTCGGCGGCGCTCATGTGCGCGGCGGTCCGCGGCACGACGATGCCGTCGGCACCCTTGGTGAAGAGGTAGATCGTGTTGGTTGCGACGTCGCGCACGATCGTCGACATGCGTTTCCGCGTTGAGTTGAATTCGAGGACCGCGAGGAGGTCGTACGTGACGCGCGAGCCGTGGACATCGACGACGACCTGCTTTTGCTGCCGCTCGAGGAACGTAAACCCAAAATAGGCCGCCGCGCACACGAGCGCCTGTTCGTCGGGACTCGCGGCCGAGTAGGTCAAGGGTGGCGTGCTCTCGGACTGGTGGTTGAGTGGCCGCTCGGGCAAGACGGTGTGGCAAACGGCGAGCAGCGAAAAGAAAAGATGGATGCGCTTGGCTTGGTCATCGCCTGCCACGCCTTGCATGTGCTCGCGCAGCTCGGGTCCTTCAAAGTTGACGTACGGCGTCGGTGGTTTTGTCGGGGTCGATGAGTTGGCAGGGTGACTCGCGAGCGCGGCGGTGCCTCTTTTCGAGTCTTCGCGCGAGAGCCCCGTGCGTTTCTTGGCATTGCCACTACTTTTCATTGATCCCTCGGGCACGCCCGTGCCGTACGAGACGCCGCCGATCGAACACTTTCGGAATTCCATCATGTTACACGTGAGCGTGCCCGTCTTGTCGCTGAAGAGATGGCTCACTTGTCCGAGTTCTTCGTTGAGAGCCATGCACCGGACGATCGCAGGCGTGTCGGACGGCGCGTGGTACATTTGAACGTCCCATTTGATAAAGAGCGACTGGAGGTACTTGACGGATGCCATCGACACGTAGAGCGAGATCGGCACAAACTGGTACATGAGGAGGATGTAGTAAAAGAACGACTCGAGCCATGTCACAATCGGATTCGAGGGTGGTGGGAGCGCCAAGTAGGGTGCGTGGGTCGCGTGGTAGTAGAGCCAGAGGAGGTTGCCCGTCGCGGCCATCGTGCAACACACGACGAGAAGCAGCACAAGCGCGCCAATGTACTGGTTGATGCACGCGTCCAACCGACTCACTTTGGTCGTGCTCGTCTTGTTGCTGCGCATGATCTTGGTGTCATGGCCCGTGCTCAAGACGAGGCCAAAGATCGACTCGGTGTTGCGAAGGGTCACACCGCGCAGCAAGATCGATTCGACCGGGATCGATTCCTGCTTGAGCGCCGGCGCTTCGAGGTGCAGCACGCCTTTGAACGTGTGGATCTGGTTGTTGGGGAGCTCCATCACAATGTGGCCGCGCAGCATGCGAAGGTCCATGGGCGAATGGCATACGTTGGCCGTGCACTCGACCGCTTGCCGTACCTTCATGTTGGTTTCGCCGTCCAGCGACTTGGTTTCCACAAACGCCATGCCGCCACTCCCACCACTCTCGGTGCTCTGGACGCTCAAAAGCAACAAGTCGGCGGGCACGACGTCCCGGTTGAAGAGCTGGACAAAATGACCCACGCGGAGATCGGCCCACGGCCGCAGCACAAAGTCCGTGTGCGGCGCGGCGCTCAGGACGTGGGTGAGCCTCGAGTTGGCGACCGCGTCGGCTTGGTGGCGCTTCCGATCCTCGGCGACGGCAAACGCGCCGTCGATGAAGAGGATGAAGAGGAGCGTGGGGAGCGTGGTCGGGAGGCCATTTGTGTTGGAGATTGTGTGGACGCACTGCATGACCGAGACGGCGAGAAAGTAAAAGTTGGCGGCCTTTCGAAACGATTCGAGGAGGAAGAGCGGGAGGAACGTCGACGGCGTGTACTTGTACGTGCGCACGTGGTTGGAGCAAAAGTCGGCGTTCTTTTCGACTTGGTGGATCGACACGTGCCGCCGCTGCCGCTCCATGCTGGGCTCGTGGCTGCTCGTGGACGACGGGCGCGGGTGGCGTCGACCCATGGCGATGGAGAAAAGCTGTGAAGATGAAGAATTGAAACCCAAAATAGATCCAGGAAACCGAAACGGCGATGCACCAACCGCCGTCGAGGGGTCAATCCTGCCACGTCACTGACGTGGCACGCTGATATGTCGATGAGGAATGAGGACGAATGAGCCTTGAAAATATATCAAGTTCCATAGTGTATTATGCTTCAGAGGTGGTCCTAAAACTCGCGAATATGTCAAGTTGCATGTTTTTCCAAATTCAGCCAAGCCAACAGCAACCAAGTCGTGCATGCCAAGAGCATCTCGAGTTCCAAGGTGGTGCACGTATACACTTGTCATGCGTTGTAGTCAAAATGTTGAGCTTCCTTTGAGTTTGTTGTGGGAAGATCGAACAGTTTTGACACGTGTTGAGGTTGCGAGGGAATTGACGTCGAGGATGGGTTATATATGTGATGAATTGCAGCAGGAGAAACATAAAATCAAGACTACGTGCCGCCGTGTTTTGAAACGAAGTGCCGCTACTTGGATGAATGAGACTGGCCCACAAACTTTGGCGCGGTGTTTACGTCTTCGTCGTGTCGCATCCAAGGACGTCGTAGAATGAACATCTTGGCTGATTACGTCGTCCCTTCGCACATGACATTGGACGTGACATTGACGATTGCGTCGGATGTGTTGGACGCCAAAAGCCGCGCCAAGCGCTGGCCGCCGCGACCAAGGCCGGCATGACGAATGTCAGCCTCGAAGGCCACATGTGGCAAGCGAGGCAAGTCAAGGTCACATTACAGTCGAAGTAAACGTGACGAGTCTAGCTACATTCAAAAGGCGCGCGAGTACGCAGAGGCGATCTACGCAACGTGACCGATTATTCCTTGGATGCCACCGTGGCCAAATTTAGCCAAGAAAATCCAGATTTCCCAGCAAGGTTGAAGCGTTGGTGGCCAAACACAAAGACAAGTACGTTCGAGCGAGAAGCTGACATGATAATGACTTGGGCTCGCTCTAGCTTTCATCGCATGGGCGTGCGCCTGTGGATTCGCAAATGCTTTCGAAACTACTTTGCCACTGAGACCACTCCAAAACGATTCCAGTTGATTCAGCATGTGAGATCACCCAAACCCGTACCGGTACTAGGTTGATTTCGGAGCAGTCAGATTGTCAAATACGATGCAGCTGTCCATCATGTGGACACTTGCAATCCAACGATCCATTGCTGAGCCCTCTGTACAATCAACGATCTCTTCAACAGTTCAACACTCTTAATGACGCTCACGAAACATATTGTTGCCATGTTTGTGGCGGAATTGAGCGTGCTTTGCTGCTTGCCACGTCAGGTTGTCCGGATGACTTAGGACATCGTATCCGGACAGCGAACCCATTGGAAAACGAATGAATGGCATAAGTGTAAATCCGATGTTTCGGCACGCGACGTCGACGGCCCTGCGCCAATTGAACGCCAAGGCGCCCAAGCCCGCCATGAGTGCCGTGGCCTTTTCCTTCCCTGCCGCCGCCTCTTCGTCAACGCCGGCCGCGTCCATCACCGCGCGCCGCTTCTCCGCCGCCGCGGCCGTCCGCGCCCCTGCCCATGTCAAAGGCGACGTGACGACGATCGCGATCAGCGTCGCGGCCATCTTGGCGGCCGCTGGTGTCGGCAAGATCTGGTGGGATGCGTCGTCCGAGGCAGTCGTGACCAAGGAAAAACTTGCGAGCTACTTTAACGAACTCGCGGCGATCGTCGAGAACTTGGTGGTACTGTCTCGTCTTGTCGTCTTGTTTGGCTCTTATGGGTGTGCAGAGCCAATTCCCAGCCATGATGGACACCGTCATGCAACAAGCCAAGTCGCAGGGCCAGCAGATTTCCGAAGCCCAAATCAAGAACGTGTTGGTCGAACGCTTGGGCCAAGCGATTCAAATGGCCGACCAAGACGTCCGTTATCGCTTCTTGTGTGCCCCCTCATCGTGTGTTGTAGTTGTCCAAGAAGTACCAGTTCACGCAAGAAGCCCTCGAAGTGGCCATGCTGGAGATGCAGCAAGAACCCGAAGTCCAAGCGGCGATCCAGCGCCTCCAACTCGTGATCGACAACAGTCCGTTGGGGGAAACGGTCGAAGTGCCCGAGGACCTCACGGCCGACTTGACGTTTACGATCATGTCGGAAGTGTTGGATGGCGTGAGTCGCGCCATGGAGGAAGCGTTGGACGAGGCCAAGAAGGCCGGCATGAAGAATGTCAGCCTCGAAGGCCACTTGTGGCAAGAAGCGTAAGGCCACCACATGCGCAAGTGAATTGACGTGTCCTAGGTACATGCAAAAGACATATATGTACACGGCTGAGATCCACCTCAAGTACAACGTGACCGAACCCATCTTGAACGCCGCCGTGTCCAAGTACAGCCAGGAAAACCCCGAGTTCCAGCACAAGCTCCAAGCGTTGTTGGCCAAGCACCAAGAAAAGTACGTCCGTCGCTCGTGTTTGTTGGAGTCTGACTCGATCGTAGCTTCCAACGCATGGGCTTGCCGTTGGATGGTTGAGTAGAGCAGGTAGAGAGAGACAAATAGCCACGACAATCACTCAAGATCTGGTTACCTACATTCTCAAGTGCATGTCCCCACGTCCAGAAAGTGTTCGGTGGCACTCGGGATGCAAGCATCAGTGCTGGTGGAAACGCCCGTGTGTATGGGGATGAACGTGGACAACGACGATATCGAAAAGAGAAAACATGGAGGAGAGTTATGCCCATTGGCGATTGCCGGCGGCGGTCGAGAGAAGCCCGCCGCTGCCGCCGCTAAACCACTTGTTCATGAGATGGCTCTGGAGACCGTAGACAACGGCGACGAGCGCCACTTGGATGACGGTCCACCAAAAGACAAGCAGTTGGTTGTTCTCGGCTGTCTTGGAGTGGCGCTTGTCGCGCGCGAGGTAGTAGCTCTGCTCCGACTGGATCGAGGCAAACATGTCCGAGAGGTGGGTCAGCGACGCCTGGACGGTCTCGATGTGCATCTCCTTGGTCGACGCTTCCGCCAAGTCTTCGTGGCCGAGCTCGTCTTCCTTTGTCAGCCCAAACCGCGTGTAAAAATCGACCTTCTTCCCATCGTACGACGAATGCTCGTTGCTCAAGCAAAACTTGTACCACCCGCCGCGGTGTTCCGTATCAAAGTTGAAGCCATTCCGCTGGACGTCGTTTGACTTTTCGTTCTCGGGGGTCGTCGTCACGAGCGAGTCGAAGAATTGCATGTTGGTCTGCGTCGCCGACGGCGCCGTCTGGAACGGGCCGTACGCAATGAGCTGGATGTCGTACTTGTCGTTCGTCTCGAGCACCGAAATCTCCAAATACGCAGTCCGCTTCGTCTTGATGTGCTCCATGAAGCACTCTCGCTTCCCTCCCGGGATCTTGACGATCAGCGCCGCCGCCGCGCACAGCCACAACACCAAGACATACACCCGGATCGCCGCTCGCATCGTGCGTCGTGCGCTGGATCTGAATGCTGGAATTTCCGACGACACAGACGTGGCGCTGTGTGGTTCTTCCGGATAATATATCCGGTAGCACCGAATTTTCGAGGATTGAGGCGGCGAATCCTGAACCGGGAAAGAGTGTCGGGCTACACGCCATGGATTCTTTGCTTGGGCAGGACAAAGTTGTCTCTGTTTTTGATGAACTTGTCGCCACTGTGCGAGCTTTTCGATGCCGATGCAGAGTAATTATTCACGTGGCCTTCGCAAGCGCTAACATGCGAGTACTAGAATTAAAATATCCACCAAGGATGCTGCCTTGATGTTTAATTTCAAGTACTCATGGCGCGATCAGTTTTCAATTGGATGATATTGGTGGGCTGAGCCTGTGAACAAAGTCGTGGTTATCCACTTGTTTGAGTCAATGGCCCATCCATGGACAATGGACTTGGCTCTCAAGCGCTGTCATCAAAGTGTTTCGACGTGGTTCACTTTTGGTCCCGCGAGAATCCAATCATCCTGTTCGACGAGCTATCTGGCTTCAAACAAGCCACGATGCATGTCACGAACCATGCCGCCAAGCCGAGATCACGCAACTTTGTCCTCGGTTGCCACCCGACGTGATTCTCGATATCGGTCTCTGGCTCCCAGATGCGCCCGCCTTGTTCGCTTTCCTCGAGGCGTTGGGCACACCCGACGCGCGCGGTCCTCTCGAGTCCCTCTGGCAACTTCGATCAATGACGCCATCGAGCGGCGAGGACCTTTGGCCTTTCCATGTCCTTTCAAGGGAGCTCTGTGAAAACCCTCGCTGCCTTGCTCTTCTCGACTCTGTCATAGACTTGTACCCCCACACCACACTGCTGTGTAACCTAGGCTTGTACGAACATCTCACGCTGTCGATTACAGTCCCGAGCGAGTCTTGGGACTCCCCAATGCCGGCCCACAACTTTAAAGCTTGGTTTCACGTATCTTCGCAGCTCCCCATCACGGAACTCGCTGTCAGGAACGACCGCCCACCAAGACTTCAAATCGATGGCAAGTGCACACGATCTCGTCCATGTTGCAATTTGCAGCTTCGTCATCGTGGCTCACCAGTCTCGACCTCAAGCTCTGGGTTCCCCACCCAATTTTACCACCGTCGATTTGGCTCACGCGACGCAATGGCTCACGACCTCCGGTGGACGTTTGGTGAAGCGATTTGCCTTGCCGGCGTTGTGGCTGGCTCCTGAGATGGACTCGGACGTTCGCGACGCCTTTTTTACGGCTCTCTTGTCGTGCTCGACCTTGAAGACATTGGAAATGCACCGTTGGAACCTCACGCAGCTCAACCCCTCCATCCATCCCATCGCATTGGGCATGCGGACGTTTGACCCGTACGAAGGAATGATCTCGAGTGCAGGGCTTGTGACGCTGGCCCGCGCCGGGCACCCATCGACTGCGCTGCGTCGCTTGGGCATCCGATAAGTGTGTAGGCCGTACGACGACGTGTTCAACCTTGGTTACGCCACCGCGATGGCAAAGCTGTTTGCCGCCGTGGCCCACTCCAACGTCACGTCCTTCGAAGCCTCGAGAAGCGTTCTTGTTCATTCAAGTTGGCCTCGTTTGACGTCCTACTTCCAAATGAGCAAGCTCGGATCCATGAATCTGTCTGACAATTACATCGCAGATGAAGGGGCTGCTTGGATTGCACACGCCTTGCAGGCCAACACGACGATATCGAAGATCGAACTCAACGGCAACTGCATCTCCGCGTCGGGTTGTTGCATGCCTTTGGCCACCGACAAGTTCCTCTCACCCTCAGCCTTGCTTCGACGAGACAAAACTCGGAAAGCGCCAAAAAGTCCCAGCTAAAACCACATTAATGTGAATGGCGACTACAACAAACAAAATACTCCGTGGCATTCGTTTTCGAGCTTATCCGAGCTAGCACTCGGTGCGTCTTACAAGATGAGATAAACCCCCTCCTCATTGGCCAAAGAAAGTAAAACTATCATGCCTCGCATCATACGCTGAATGCGATACCAATGTGATTGCGTAAACCACGAATGACCTTTTCCCGTGATTGTGAATTTGTCCATGGACCAAGATGGCGATCTACGAACACTGTGAGGCCTAAATGAGGGCTTGTTGCATTCCTCCGTCTTTGAGCTCGATCGCTTGATCTCGAGAGTCTGGTAAAAGTACCATCCCCTGAGCTTAGAAAGTGTAAATGTTCAAAACACAAGGAAGGAACAACCATAAATAGTCCATTCCTCGAGTTTCACACAAATCACTTTGTCGCCGCCTCTGCGGTGGAAACGCATGGACAAATAAATTCCATGTTGCTGGTTACGCCCACCGGCGGTCCGTGGTGCCGATGAGGCCGTTGCTGCTGAACCACTGCTTCATGAAGTAGCTCTGGGCGCCGTAGACGGCCGCGACGAGCAACACCTGGAGGACGGTCCAGTAGAACAAGCTCGACGAGTTGCTGTCGAGGGTTTTGAAGTGGCGTGCGTTGCGCTCGGCCAAGTATGTCTGCTCAAACTTGATCTGGTCAAAGAGGAGGCCGAGGTTGCTCAACGTTTGCCCCACGACCTTCATGTGCATCTGCTTCGTCTCGGCTTCGACTTCGTCTTCCTTACCCCACTCGCCGTCGGTCGTCAAGCCAAACGACGCGGCGAAGAGCACCTTCTTTTGGTACGTCGCGTGCTCGTTCTCGAGGCAAAACTTGTACCAGCCGCCGCGGTGTTCCGAATTGAAGCTGAACGAGTTGCCCGAGGAGGGGGTCTCGACACCCGTGGAGCTCACCTTTGGCGGCGTGCTTACGAGCGTGTCAAAGAAGTTCATGTCCGTTTGCTTCTCCGATGGCGACGACACGAACGGGCCGTATGCGGTCATGCGGATGCCGTAGTCGGCCGGGTCGTAGCTCTCGAGGACGGCAATACGGAGGTGCGCCGTCCGCTTCGTCTTGACTTCCTCGTTGTAGCAGTACTTGGTTGCCGCAGGAACCTTCGTGATGAACGCCGACACAGCGTGAAGAGCGGCAAGAAGCACGCAGAGCTGTGCGAATCCCATCGTCTCACACACGCCACACGCAAAAAATGTCGCGAATCGAGCGTCAAGTGGAGAAAAAGTATAATATTTGGGGGTGTCGATTTTAGATGTATTCCAAATTGGGATTTTTTTCAACTATTTTTCACCTTTTTCGGTCTTTTTTCGATCCAATTCAAGGCAAAGTTTCGAAATTGGATTGATTTTTTCGAATGTTTGCCACGTGGAGAGCAGGAATAAAAAAATTAATGAACAGTTGAAAGATGCCAATTTTCATTGCAGACACCATCCGCAGTCGCGGCGTGGACGCTCATCGATGTCGGAAGACGGCAAAGCACACGGAGAAGTAACCGCCTTTGGACACATGACAGGGAGTCGTTCCACGCAACAAGTTGATGCAGTGCTACAGGCAGCTAATGGATTCCACGAGTCCTCGGGCATGTGGAAAGAGCTCATGACAAGGTTGTCCTGTCCATGCATGGGGCACTATGTGAGCACACGACTTCCACGCCGCGCGAGGCACTATAACTGTGAGTTGCGATTAGGCGCGCGGGGTTCTCTATCTACTACTTGGGCACACAGCGGGCCATCCTACGCGGTAGCGGCGACTTGCTTGCTGATTTTGAGGACATGGCGACCAGGGATGAGCGTCATGCCCAGCGATCGAACGGACGGCGCGAGCGAACTCTCTTCGGGGAAGCGGTATTCTGTCGAGTCGGTCAAGATGAGGTTTTGGTCGCGGTCGAGGCTGTGGAAGAGCCCGACGACGATGCGTCCGTCGGTGATTTCAACGCGGAGGACGTGGTCGAGGAGGCCCATGACGTCGTGAAGGGGCTTGGGAAGGGCTTCCATCTGCTGCTGGACGGCGGCGCTGGCCGTGATCTTCCCATTCGTGGCGAGCATCGTCGGTCTTCCAGTCGAGTGAATTTGCTCTCGAGGTGCAAAAGAATGCAGCGCCGAGAATGAATTATAGCCAATCCGCATCGATTATTTCGATTTAAAGCTCTTCGATTGGTTCGTTGGTATTCGGTCTGCCCGAGTTTCTCAAGCCGAGTGTTTGGGGTGCGATCCCAAGACAGGAGACCCCGCGCCGCCGCCGCCAACTACCAAGACGGACGCATCTTACATGGCAGCCATGCAGCGGGGCGGCGATGTGCAAAAGCTCCTGGATGCGAACGACAAGATGTTGTACACATGGAAAACACTCCTGGATAGTCGACGTACGTATGATGTCATCTTCGCCATCGCGGGGCATGCAGGATCAGTTCGAGGTCACATTCTCGCCGTAGCGACACTTGACAAGAAGGACGAGTACAAAGAATGGCACGTCAAGTGCGTGCGCTACAAGGAGCAAATCGCACGATCACTCGAACGTCTTGCTGCTTTGGCGGACGATCAGGTATGTCGTCGTCTGTGGCGTTAACGTTTTCAGCTTGGACGTAGATTGCCAAGAAGGACGCTACGACGTCGAGCGGCCCTGCCACGACAACCACAAATGTGCCAGCGACGACGGCCGCGCCACATGCGACTGCTGCTGCCGCAGCCCAGCTGCAACAAAAACAACTGCAACAACACCAGCACCAGTTGGCGCTGCAAAAGCAGCAACAGCTCCAGCAGTTGCAGCTTCAAAAGCAGCAACAGGCCCAGCAACAAGCAGCAGCGGCCGCAGCAGCACAGCAAAAGAAACAACAGCAACAACAACTCCAACAACTCCAACAGTTGCAACAGCAGCAGCAGGCGGCGGCGGCGCAGCAACAGCAGTCGACGAGTACCGCCACGGCGATGGCGAGCGCCGCAGGTAAACCACGTCTGTATCTTTCAATCATCGCGCATAATTTTTTATTAGGGTTTCCACCTGGCACAGACTTGGCAACGATGCAGCTCGCTATGAGTCAGATGATGCCAATGGGCATGAACCCAATGATGACGGGCGCGACCGCCGCCGACATGAGCAACCTCTTCCTCATGGGGGACCAACTTAACCAAGCGCAACTCAACCAGATGAACATGTTCAACTTCAACATGCAGGCAGCGGCGTATGGCAACCAAATGTACAATCCCACAACCGGCTTCAACCCTGCACTGATGCAGTCCATGATGTATCCGAACCAAGTTTTGCAGGCGCAAATGGCCGCGGCGGCTGCTGCCGGTGGCATGCCGTTCCCCATGGGCGGCGGCGCGGCATCGGCGTCGGCCAGCGGTCCACCAAGTGCCGCCGATGCCTGGGGCGACCAAGACACGGTCAAAAACGTCATGGACGATTTCATGTCGCCGTCCGAGTAACAACACGTGTACATCTAAGACTATCGAAGTTGCTGTCGAGCTCCGCCTTAAGCTGGTGGTACAATGCTTCCTTGCGCGCATCGATGCGTGCGTATGCCTCGAGCCGGCGCTTCACACTTGGGGGCAAGTTGCTTGAGGGCCCGATCACACGGCCGTACTTTGGCCCCACGAGCTTTTCAATCTTTTGTGCTAAATCCACTTTGCGCGTCACGGTCCGCAAGGCACTGTCGAGCAAGAGTGTCGACGACTTGGATGCTGTCATGGCGAGAGGAGGTGGCTTGACCGCTTGATGGGCTTGAATACATGGCGCCGACGGCATTGTTGCGGACAATGTTGGGGTTGGTTGTAGCATGGATTCATGCAATTCCTGCGGGCGACGTTGTTGTGTGGGTAGAGCTAGCGTGGCAGGATTGGCTGCATGAGGAAGCAGCAGCGCGGCCCGACTGGTCAATGTGGCCATGGAATTATCCTGTGGTGACGAGAGCACATACTCCTGCAAAGGCGCATTCGTGTTGACGGATCGATGGGGCGGCATGTGGGATGGAGCCACGACGGGATGGCTTGGATGGGCAGCGACGTACTGCTGCATGAAGCTGGACGTGACGGCGAGTGATGGGGTCGACGTGGTCGACAAGGCCATCGTCAGCAACGGATGTGGTCCTGGCTGCCTCGCCGGGTCGGCAATGCCAGGCACGTACTTTTCGTACTCAAACAAGTGTTTGTGCTGGTCAAAGAACGCTGCACTCATGCGGCCAGCGGTCGGAGTTTGGCATTGGCGCCGAAGTAACCGTTTCCGAAACCGCCCCACGCCGCCGTTTCGACCCCACCGCCTCGCCATTTCGACCATGACGATGGAGTCCCCCATCGACGAACTCGGCCAAGACGACGTCAAATTCATCGACGCACTGCTTCCGTGCCGCTCCGCTGAGACCGGCGATATCCTCTCTCTCGAGGACCACCCAGCCGTGCTCGTCGCCGACGACGAGTGCCACCACGTGGGCGGCGACAACATTGTACACGTCGTCGATGACGTCGAGGCGCAGCAGCCGGCCGTCGAGATCCGCGGAAGCGACGCGCGCCTCGTCTTGCAGTGCCACAGCGTCATGCGGTACCTCGTCCTCTTTGCCAAAAACATGGACGCGTTCTTTGCGTTCGAGGTTGAGATGCTCGACGACAAGAAGATCTACCGCGAGTTCCACATCACGAATGCCCGCAGCCTCGCTCGCGTCACAGGCAATGCATGCCAGATGCCGCTTGCGTTTGGCCGCGGCGGCAGTGGCTGGCGGTACATTTGCCTCGACGTTCAACGCATGTGCCTCGAAGCGTTTGGGACGCAGCACGTCGCGACGGTCCAAGTTCGCATCCACGCCACGTGTCGTCTCCTTCGTGCGTACTTTCAAGAGATTGAATACAGCGACGCCGAGCTTCCATCCTACCTGGCCCTGCTTGAATAATACATCCACCATATATCATTCTGCGCGTATCATTCTGCGCTCTTATGCTGCCACGTATGGATGGCCAACGATGGATCAACTTCACGAATATTGGCCAGGTTTTGTTGGCGTGGCCAAACGAGGCGTTGGTTCAACAACCCGACGACACATTTATAAAATCGACACCATTGGCTCGTTTGAGTTAGGAGTCATACTACTGCATGGCACTCTCCAGCGCGTCCACGATCGAACGATCAACGTGGCGGAAATGCACAACGACGACGTCGAGCCCATAGGCTGCGACCGCGCCAAGAGCTTTGGCAATGGCGCCAACAATCCAATCCTCGCGGTTGCGAAAGACACCGCCGCCAAGCAGTGTGAGAAACACCGTGGGGCAGCCCGTCTGTCGGCAGTTGAGCACACCGGCCCAGAGCGTGGCTTCGTACGAAGCCTCGAGGACAAGTGACGCAAACGGCGCCCACGCAGCAGACGACGCGGCGGAGTAGCCGACCGAGATGGCCGAGCAGTAAACTTGCGACACGACGTGCGGCGCGGCGTGGGTCAAAACCGTACGACGGTCTGCAAACGGCACCTGCACATGCCAGTGGACGCCAATCTTGAGCGCGTCCGTGGCGGCGGTGCGAAGCGCGGGGTCCGCCGCCAAGCATTTGTTCAACGCCGCGAGACGGGCGTCAGTCGAGTCGGTGTACCCATTGACAACGTCCAAGCAAGATGGCGGGAGGAGACGCTGGACGCCGTCCAAGTTGTTGAGTTGATGCGCCGCCGTTTGTCCGACTTGATCCCCCACGCGTGCAAAGTAGTTGCGGACGACGGTGGCCGGTCCCGCCGCTAGGTAGCGTGAGGCGATGAACGAGGGACGACGCACCGATGGCGCAGGCAGGGCCTTGGGTATTGTCCATGGCATAACACGTGACGCCATTCTCCGGGATCTAGGAAACGCATGAAGGCCTGATCGATGTATATTGCATGGAAATCTTACACCGCGCGGACTGACAAATTCCAAGCAATTGAATTGCGATGCGCCTTGGAACAGCGCGCCGCGGTTGTCACGGTCGCAGTGGAGGAGAAAGACATCTGTGGACGCGATGTGACGGACGGTGGTAGGTCGAGTGCGAGTCACAGCAGCAGCGTCGTCCCTTGCGACTTGACGTAGGTGCGCCAACGAGAGGCACTCAAATGTTCCGACCTCATAGGTCTGTCCATTTGGACGGGCGCGGAGCTTTGTGCCGTTCTCGAGGAATTCAAATTGGGCTTGTCGGTCGGCGTAGCTAAAGTCCTTCTCCCGAAAGCCGAAGAGCTGTTCGAACCATTCGGTCATTGCCGCTGTGGGGGATTCTTTCGATCTGTTAATCTTTTTGGGGAAGTGCGATTGACCAGCATTCACATTTGACAAACATTCTGGCTGTCAACAGTCAAGATTTGGGATTTTGCCGTGTGTGGTGAGCGCGACAGCGGCGTCAAAGCGAAGCCGTCCTCCGAGATTGAGTCGGTTGACGCTGAAAGGCCATCATATTTTCACTCGTTCAATTTAATGCATATTGGCAAGGCACGTTGACCAAGTGCAAGCAGGGGGGAGTGACGGGGTGGAACGTTTCCGCTACAGAAAATTCCCTGCGCAATGCGGCTGCCACGTCAGTCGTACAACCGGACGACAGTTCGACATCCATGCCGCGGGCAGTCGATCGAGATATGGTCTTGCCAAAATTAACCAGATAGGAATGACATCTTGTTCATCGTCGGCTTTCTTCACGGCGATCACACTGAATATGATGTGGCAAAAATACACGACGACTGAAGTCGATGGCTGCGACAGTGCTGCGACTGCTTTTCAAAATTCAATCCTGGCGAAAGACGCCACCACCGACGAGAACAACGAAAGAACAGCAGCCCATCTCGGTGGCCGGCTCAAAGTGTGGCTTCGTACTGAGGCATCGCACTCGACCGACGCACTTGACAGAGGACTTGAGGCGGTCGTCGACTTGCGAGATCGTGAGATGTCGTCTTTGTCCGTCTTGGGGTCCTTCCCAAAGTTGTGGCGGGAGGACGTCACCTTGGATGCAAGTTGGTTCTTCTTCCAGACGATCGTGGCCGATTCCACCCGTCGAAATGACGAAATACATCCAAATCGAGATTGTCGGTTGTGTCAGAGGGGAGGGCCAGCCATGTCACGTTACATGTGTTTATGTCGTTGGACAAAAACACATCGGTCAATCGCGAACGGCGTTGTCGACGCGATGTAAGGACGAGCAGCTTACCACGACCATCAGACAAGCAATGAACAGCGACGTACCAGGAAAAGCGTGCACCCCGGGCACTGTGTGCTAATCAGGAGAGTACTGGTGGTTGTGGCCGCGTGGATGTCTCCACTGCTCGATGCTGGTGCCCCAGCGACAAGAAGTCCAAGGTTCCGCCCTCGTGCGTCTTTGCATTGGGGAAGGTGCCGTCTCGAATGACATAAAGCTGTTCGAACCCGTTAGTTTGAGCCGCGAGTGAGCCCGCATTGCGTGACGAGCCCGTCTTGGCATCGATTCGTGGTTGCGATCTTTGCGTGGGGCTGCAACGCAATTGACCATCATTTGGACGCGTGGAATAGGAATGATGGGCGTTTCGAGGCAAAATAATATATTCAGAGTATAGTGAATGCAAGTGAAACAAGGCCGTCTTTTTTGCGAGTGTCCCACTGTGTCGCCAGGTCATCGCCGCGGGAGGCGATCACACCATTCGAAAATATCCGAGTCGGGGGTACTTCAACCACCCAATTCGGCGGCGGCGGCAGGAAGATCATGGCCGCGGAAGGGTGTGCGACGCATGGAGAGAACAAGGAGAACGCCCATGCAGTCTCAAGGCGGAGGACGCGCCGATCCCGCGTCGACTGCGAGCTCGAATCGACGCCGCGCAAGAGCAAGCGCGTCCTGATCGACATGGCGCTCGACGACGATCCGTTGATGCTCCCGTCGGGGAAATCCGTCGAGAGCCCGCCGCGACGCAAGACAAGTCCGCGGGACGTCGTGAGCGCCAGCTTCTCCCTGGACGATGGCGAGGACGACGACGAGGACGGGCCTAAATCGCTGCGGCCGGCAGTCGACGCTGACAAACGCCCGACCCGACACGTGTCGTCGCTCGTCTCGCGGTATGCGTTGCATCTCCATCCCGATTCGAAGATGAGCTCGGCCGAGCGCATGGCGCTGCAGCGGGCCGGCCTCTCGGACGTCATCTTTGTCGACGGCCTGCGGCGGTTCTGGGCCGTCAATCGGTCCGATTTCTCGGCCCTCGGACCGTCGTTCGACACGCAGTTTATGGGACACCGCCACTGTGTCGTCCGCCATCACGAAGGACGCCTCTTCATCGAACGCTGCAGCAAGGGCTCGGTCCGCGTCAACGACGTCAAACTCGGTTTGCAGGATTTGCGTAATTCATTTTGTCATGTGCGTCGCTAGAGATGCATCTCCCCAAAGCACTCCATCGCGGCGACGTCGTCACGGTCGTCAATCGATCGACCGTCACACTCAAGTACCTCGTCTCGCACTCCTTTGTCCGCCTCCCCAAGATGCGTCGCCACCGTGCCGACAAGAACCGCACAATCGTACGCCGTGTGTCGATTCACTGCATGTTGAATTATGTCTTGCGTAGGCCGTCTGCGCCGCCGCGCCGCTCATCGGAATGGACCGCCAAGGAAACCACCATCCCATTCCCGTACGTTCATGCTGCCGCCCCATGCGTACTATCTCCATTGCAACTCGTAGGACATTCCCGTGGAACGACACTTTGACGTGATCCAACACCACGCCGCGCCGCGTGCGATCCACGTAAAATCCCGCGTCGCGACGTGGATGGACCTCCGCAGTCTACTCACGTGGGGTTGCCGCGTCCTCCACTTTATGGGCCAAGGCAGCGACTCGACCGTCTACTTGGAAGACCATCTCGGCATGGTTCATCCCGTGTCCTATGCAACGCTCCTCCAGATGTTGGACGTCGGCGGCCCCACCCTTCAACTTGTTGTGCTCTCGTACACGCCCGCGCGTCCCTTGGGTACATTTATGCTGCTCCTTTTTGGATTGACACTTATATGGCTAGCCAATGTCTTTCTGGCGCATGGTGTGCCCCATGTTGTCGCCGTGCACGACTCGGCCTGTCTCACGTACGTCATCCTGTGGACAGCCACATCCCCAACCCTTGGCCAGTACCTTTTACGCGGCGCTCACGTCGGGCCTGGACGTCCAAACGAGCGTCGACAGAGCCAACGAGGGTGTAACTAACGGGGTGCGTCTCGTGGGTCAACATGCAAATACCAACTATCGACTGTAGTCGTCGTCAATGTCGTCGTTGTCCCAGCCATCGGCTGCGCTGACCCTGTATACAGCCCCTGCCGTGTCTGGTCCGAACGCTCCCTTTCGCTGGGTCAAAGGAGCCAAGGCGGCATGTTCCTCGTCTCGTCACCTGACGCCATCGTTCCGTCGCCATGCAGCCCTGCCACCGCTCTCGACAGTACGTTGTCGTCCCATCAACACCGAGTGGCGTTCTTGACGCTGTTGTAGCATTTCACGCATCGCCAGGCCGATGTCTTTCGCGTACGATCCACATGTGGCACTCCTCTGACTATCTAACCTCGGACTAGATATGTGAATATTTGGCCTCCAAGGCGCGACTCGTGACGGTGGCCGGCCGCGCGGGTGTCGGTACGTGCTTTGGTCCTCTTCATCATCCCCATCATATGCGTCGTCTGCGCAGGCAAAACGGAGGTTGGCATCGCCGTCGCGCACCGCGTGGACCAGCGGCACCACATCCTCGGCGTCGGCTCGCGTATGGTCTTTAGCTTTGTGTCGACGTTGATCCAAGCGGCACCCATGGACGGCACGTGCCTTTGGTCGTTTGTTCGTAAACGCACGCATACGCACACGACGCGACTGTACGATCGACACGACTGCCCATCGTATTCTTTGACGAGACATTAGACACAAATGGCCGACGCTCATCGTGCTCGACGGATGCGACCCGTGGCTCCATCAAGACGGCTTCCGTGCGCTCCTCCACGATTGGTTCAAGACGAGTCCGACTCTGCAAGTCCTACTCACAGCGCGCGGCGGCGTCACAACCACACACAAGATTGCACACGTGACCGAAGAAGTGTACGACACACGTCACAACGTCCTGTCACAAGTCAGCGTAGGTACATTTTGGATGACGCGGTCGCGTCGTCCCAAGCGAGTACGATCGAGGCATCGTCGCAGGTGGCCGAGAAGGAACCGAAGCTCCACGCGCGCTTCCAAACGCTCGCAATTGAATGTTGATATTAAAATACATATGATGGCATTAGATATACGTGAGGTTGAGGGGCTGCTGGCTCTCGCGCTGGTTGCGCAGGCGCGAGACTTCAGCGTGGAGGCGGTGGCTGCGCCAGAGGGACTCGAGCAGCTGGTATCGATTCGTGTCGAGCTTGAGCGGGCGGCCGCGTTGGAGGCCCGGGTCTTCTTCGCCGTGCGAGTCCACGTACGGGCTGGGAAAGTACGCCGTCATGCTCCCGGCCACGAGCACGACGCGGCACTGCTGCAGCATGAGCACGAGGCCCAGGCCACCGCCACATTCAAACGCGTGGCGCGTGCACTCGCCCATGGACGGATTGTTCTTGACGTGCGTGTACGAGCAGCACGACTCGCCGCAGCAGAGCAGCTCGCCGCAGACCAGGCAGAGCCCAGGCTCGCGGGGAACGCGCTTGCAGCGACGGCACGTCATGTTGACGTGGTGGCTGTAGAGGTCGTCGTACTGCGCGGGCAGAGCCACAAGGGCCAGGGCGTCGTGACGGGGGCGGTCGCGCAGGATAAACATGTTGGCCAGATACGCTTCGCTCGACTGCTCGGCATGCTCGCATCGATTGGTCGCGTCCTGCGACGCGGCGCCCAGCTCCATCTGTGACGCCTTGCGGATCACGCACCATTCCCAAATTTGCTGCAGCGCGGCGAGGGGTGCCTCGCTCACGTCGCGGAACGACGGCGGCGGCGTCGGCAACGACGCTTCCTTGGACGTGAGGCAGCCGTAAACCACGTGCATGCGACGGACGAGAAGCGCGTTGAGCTCTGTGATCGCGTCCAGCTGGGACAGATCAAGCGCGGGCTTGAGACGCAGTGTTGCGTCCATCTCGCACATGCGCATCACCAAATGCAGAGCCCCGGCGTGGGTCGAAGCCTTGCCTAAGAGCCGCTTGAGCTTCTGGAGGCTCTTGGTGTGGGACGCCAGCAGCGCCTGCGGGTCCTTGGCTGTCGTCGACTGCGTGGATGAGATTTTGGTCCGCGTTTGCATGCGCGTGGTCGCACTTGTTGGTTCCATGTCGTCCTTTGGCACGTCTTGGTAAAAGCTGGCGGCGCGCTGGCGCTCAGACACAAAAAACGCACGGCCAAGGCGTTGAAGCATGTCGGCAGCACTAAAGATCGGAATCAACTGTCCAATCACGTCAATCGACTCGGCGGCCACCATCGTCACAACAAACGCCTGCATACGGTTTAGACCAAGAGCACACATATGACATCCTACCGTAAACGTATCGGCAACCAAAAGGCCGAGAACCGTGCCGCGGATGCACGCGTCCAAATTGCCAATCATCTACGGCACGAGTCAAAACAGTTGCGAGGTGGACTATCTTACCTTGGTGTATTTGCGGTACTCTCGCTTGGACTCTTGGACGACGGGGCAGCACCGCTTGACGGTTTCATAAATGACTTTGGAATCGCCCGTGAGATGCACCATCGCAAACGACCACCGCGTGAACGTGACCAGTGCCTGCATGGACGCGTACTCCTTTTCCAGCGATGCCGGCCACGTGACAAAGCCTGGTTCTGTCACGTCCGCCTCGGCCAACGTGGCAGCGACCGTGTAGGCGCAGGCCGACCAGAGATACGGGGCACCCTTTTCAAAGCTTCCGTGGGGCTCCCACAGCGCGTCTTCGTAATAGTCCTTCCACGTGTCCAGAGTCTCTTGGTTCTCGTGCGTTTGATGGAGAGGTTGGATCCAGTTGCCAGGGTGCTCAGCCGGCGCGTGCCACATTGCTTGGCTGCGACCCGCGACCCGCGCGTTGGGTTCAATCATGGGTACGAGCACGTTGCAGAGGGTCTTGCACATGGGACAGAGAAACTGCGTCATGCTCGCGTCGGGGTCCACGGCCTGCATCCCGTCAAATTCTTCGCCGCGCATGGCCTTCTCGTGGAGCGTGCTAATGTACGTGTCCACACACGACATGTGCACAATGTGCTGGCACGTGCGCACAAAGAGCCCGACGGGCACGAGGTTCATGCCCTCGGACGCTGCGTTGACCTCGGGTGCTGGTGTCGTCGTGCGCACGCGGAATCCAAACTGGCGCCGGCGCCGGCGCGGGATCAGACGCATGGCTTCCTGGATGGCGCCGCCAAGTGCACGCGCCATTTCGTCTTCTTGGATGCCTTCGGGGAGACGCGGCGGTGGCGGGAGGTTGTCCAACTCGTCTTCCTCGTCGTTCTCGTCGTCCGACATGGAGGCATCGCCACCGCCACCTTCGTCGCTGTCGTTCGCCATATCCCAAAACAAATCCGCAAACGCGACGCGGTGGCCCGTGGGGGATCCGCCCAAGTGGTGGTGGTGGTGATGGTGGTGGCTGTTGGCGCCGTCCCCGCGGCTTTGAAGTTGCATCGCTTGGATGAGGGCTTCAATGTCCTCGCGGGTCTTGGGGCCTTTCTCGGGATCGAGCGCGTCGGTCGACGAGGGGCGGAAGCCCGTGGAGAGGACAGTCGAGTGCTGGACCATCGCGACCATGCACAACTCGTCCGTGGAACTCGGGTCGTGGCACAGCATGCACGTGGGTTTCCACTTCTTGGCACTCGTGGGCTCGTCCTCGACACTGCCTTCGCGGGATCGTTTGTCACCCCCCGCGGCCGCCTTCTCTTCCATCTCTTCGTCGTCTTCTTCCATGAGCTGCGAAAAGGCCGCCATCTTCTTGGCCATCGCGGCCATCGCGCGCGCCTTGGCCTCGTTCTTTCTCGCTTGCAAATCCATTTCCTGGTTTTCCTTGGCCTGCGACGACGACGCGCCCCCCGTGGGTTTCTTCAACGCGGCGGCACACGCGCTCGATCGGCGGGGGAATTCCTTGAGCAGCCACTCGATCGCATGGCGTTGCTCCTTGTCCACGAGCAACTCAATGTCCGTGAGAGGTTGCATGAGGCGCGCCACGAGTGTCCAGTAGTCGGAGTCGCGCGGTGCCATTTGGATGCCAAAGACCAACACGTCCAGCGACGTCGACAAGAGTGCCTCCGACCACCGCTTCGAGTCTTTCTGTCGACGCAAGTCCAAGACGCGATACACCATGTGGACGGTGCTCGGCGTGAGGAGGAGCGACTGGACGGCCGCGAGATGCTGCAGCGGGGACGCCAGCGGCACAAATGGAGGAACCGCGTTGGACCGCTCGAGGATTTTCTCGCGCGCGACTTCGTGCAATTCGCGGTTCAGGTGCAGATGGTACGGGTTGCAGTGTTCGATGCAGTTGGTGCGGATCGTGTACTTGCCAGGTTCGAGTCCGATGGGGGTTTGGAAGCTCGCGACTTGCTCCAGCAGCGGCTCGAGGCGGGAGATGGGCGCCGCGCCCATGTCGTGGCCACCCAACGGCAATGACACATTGTCACTGAGTTCGCTAAACGTACTGGGTCGCACGAGGAGCTGGTGGAGGAGTTCTTCGCGGAGGAATTCGTCTTCGTAGACGGCGCCCGTGCTCGACGGGACGTTCGTCGCCAGGGTCAAAAGCAAGCGCAGCGCCTCTTCGACCATTTGCAGTTCTTGTTCGTCGTCAAAGAGGTCCGAGGTCGAGGGAGCGTTGGGCAATTCAAAGTACTGGTGCAGGTCAAACCGGTCGACAATCAACGCGACCATGTGTTCGGCCCCCAAGAGGAGGACCCCGACCTAAGGCACTCGTGTCAAGTCACTCTGTGGGATCCCTCTCTACCTGCAACAAAAAGAGATCGGCGTCGCGGAAGTTTACACAGTACGGCATCGCGCAATAGTTGAACAGCTGCGTGACCATGTTTTCGTCCCCGTTGCGGCGCCAAAGGTTGGCTTGGATTTGCGACGACATGGCCAAGCATTTCAGCGGCGCGTCCATCAGCAGCACGAGTTGCTCGGTCGAGAGCGCCGAAATGTTGAAAAACGATTGCCACTGCGCATACTCGATTGGGTCCTTCGAGAGCACCAACACTTGCTTGAGCATGGCCGAGACGAACCGATGGAGCGGAATGTGCAACGACGCGGCGACGCGCGGCACGTGGTTCTCCAGCAACACGACGTTCGACTCTGACGCGACGTACAGCGTGTCGTTATCGGCGGCCACTGCGCGCGCCGATTTGGTCGTGACCGCGAGCGACGACGCCGTGTGGTCGCCGATGGCGGCCATGACCCGTTGGAGCAACGCGGCGGCGTTGGTTTCGTCCATCGCACCAGTGAGCGTCAAGCCTTGCAGCATGAGTGGAAACAACGCGTGCAGTTTGATGCCCAAGTTGAACGTCGAAAACCAGCTGTCCGATTCGTATTCGACGTGCGGCTCGTCGCGGTTGCGGCGGATTTGGGCATCGGCAAACTACAACCACGTCGTCATCATCGGGCATGTCCATAAACATACACACCTGAAGCACAGAGAGACATTGCATCCATCGCCCAAAGTTGGCGTCGTTGCCAATCAAATCGAGCGGGTTGCCATGACTGAGCACGAATTCCAAATGGTCGGCGGCATGCTACACGAATAAATTCATCCCGGTCATGTCGTCGTATCCGTCGTACCTTGTACTTGGAATGGCTGATGGCGGCGTTGTCGGGTCGGAATTCCTTGCACGTGGTCCCGTCTTCCTTGGCGCGGGTGCCCATGGCCGTGTCGAGGACCACCGAGAGCGCCGTGAGCAACGTCGTCACGAGCGTCTTGGGGTACTTGGAGAGGAGCGACGGGACTGTGAGCAATTGCGTGGCAAAGTCAAAGATGCTGTCGCTCGTGGACCCCAACCCTTTCAAATACGACTGCGTGTTGTGCGGGTACGCGTCCACAAACGCATCCATCATCGCGTGTTTGAGCGACTGGTTCAAAATAAGCTCGTGGAAAAAGAGGTTCACTTGGTGGATCGCGGGCTTGCCAAGGAGGCAGTAATTGCGCACGAGGAGGTCGAGCAAGCTCGCGTCCGTGGGCTCGACCGCGAATTCGTCGGCCACTTGCGCGCATGTCGCGGTATCCGCGGCGTGCGTCCGTTCGACGTCGGCGAGGAGATCGCCGAGGCAACCGGGCAGGCGCTTGTCGGTCGTCGTCGTCGGCGGCTGCTTGACGGGGATCGCATGGGCCCACTTGGCGAGTTTCATTTGGAGCGGCAACGTCGACGACAAAAAGTCGACGGCGTCGGGGGCCATTTTGAACTGTTTGAGAAACTGCCCGATCGTTTGGTGGGGCCGCGTCGTCGCGAGCGCGTGGCCGCGGACGATCGACGACGTGTGCGATGGCGCTGCCGCACGCCGCGCTTCGACGCTGGCCGAGACCAGCAAGGCCAAGCTGTCCGAGATCTCACAGAGCGAGCGGAGCCATTCGAGAAGCACGTGGATGCGCTTCATGTCGTAGAGGCCATGGGGCGCGACCGACGTCGTGTAACCGTGGAGGGAATGGACCATAGCGGCCGCGTGGACGAGCGACGTACTACCGAGGGACGTGAGGCCATCAGCGTCCGACTGGTTGGCGACCATGACCGCTTTGGACTTCGTAAACCCGAGCCCAGCTTTCAGCGCTTTGACCACCTATGAATCGTGAGAGTCAAACATAGACCAACGCGTACGTCTGAAAATGGATGAATATCATCGCTGTGGAGGCGCACGTCGTAGCGCAGTGTCTTGGACTTGTCAGCATCCGAGGTCGCATTCTCCGCGGCTTTGCTCCCTTCTTGCTTCCACTGCTCGAGCGTGTCGGGCGACACGCGGTGCCCCAATGCCTCCATCGCGACCGCCACAATCATCGCTTGTTCCGCCGAGACAAGGGCGTCGTATAAATATTTGACGACCACTTCGATCAGTGGTTCCGCCATGCTGCCCAGGGGTTTGGGAAGCTCCGATGCGACGCTGCTCTTCTTCGTGTCGTCCCGGCCAGGGTGCTTCGTGCAAAACCCGCTCTTTGCCCATGCTTCGGCGTCCCCGCAGTCGCAACACCCGCCAGCCGACGTTCGTTGAAATGACACGTCGTGTCCTTCGTGGTTGCTGTCGGCAAAACACGCTTGGCACATGACACACGTGGAATCGTGCTGGCAGTCGCGGCAACTGTACGCGACTTCGTCCGACTTGAAGATGTACCCACACACCTTTCGTCGCTTCTTCGCGACCAACCGCGCAAAGACTGGATTTGCCATCACGTCTCGGGGCTTCGAGCGCGGGAGCAGCGACGCTCTGTGTTTGGATTCCTTTTTCGGCGGCGCCTGTTTTTTCTGTTTTCCGCCTGCATCGACAAGGCACGTGAGCAAGATGTCCAGACCACGGAGGAGATCTTGCGCATCGCAGCTGGGTTCATCTACACTGGCAAGGAAGAAGAGCTGCGCAAAGACCGCGAGATCCGTCGCGTCATCCACCTCGTCGCGCGCCACTTGCATCTTGTTATCTTGAGCGAAAGCAGAAGCTGGCCCAATAATGCGGTGCAGAATGCCCATTGGTTGGTTGATCTCCTGATACAGAAACCTTTTAAAATGTATATACGATGAAATATTATACTATTATTTATCCAAATCTAATCTCAACAATCTCTTTATCTTGTTATTTCTATACACTTTATTATATAATACCTTGGAAAACAAAAACTTACATTTTTGTACGAGATACATGGGACGAGGTTTTGCTTCTTGATTGAAACGATGTGTAAACACATAGTTTGAGATATTCAATGCGGGATCATTATTTGTTTATAGAGGTAACAACAACGAAAACGGTCGAGCTCTCTGGTATTTCAACAGTCCTGTCGACTTCGCCATGTATTGGTAAACGTTCGTCGACACGTGCTTCATGGAAATTCCTTCCATGTTCGTTCACTCGCGCATACCATGTTTATGTCCGCGACGTGTTGGAGCGAGTCGATCTTACATCGTTTATCGTTTGTGTCGTGAACTTGTCCACAGATTTTTCCGGATAACTACAAATGGGCCAATTAAACCGCACCCTAAATGATTTCCGTTTGCTGATCCATATCTCCACCAACCACAATTGACACTTGGCCAAGTGGTGTGTCTGCACCACACCAGCCGCTTCAACGTCAATATTCCCTTGTAAAAATACACAGTTAACGTTAAGGGCCAGTCTGGATGCCGTCGAATAAAAATATTGCAATAATTCAATATTCTATTGTCTGCAAAAATGAAAAATGCAGTCACCTGCATATCCAAATAATGCGATGTTTCAAAATAAATACTGTCTGGATGCCATTTTCAACATATTTTAATTGCATTCCGTGGAAATAATCTGACCAATCAGAGAGCAGGTCGATTGAGATCTTTCGAATCTGTTTCGGCGCGCAGCTCATTTGGAAAGCACACCCGAGACAGTGAGGTGCAGCGGACGGCACAGCGGTCGACGGGAACGACAATCAGTGAAGAAAATGACAAGGCATTACGACTCGCAGCTCGCGGAAGCACGGGGTGTTCTCACGCACGACTTCTGTGTATCGCAATACACGCATTCATCTGTCACGATCTTCTCAACGCCCTGCAGGTAATGACAGGATCACAGCATGCATTGATGACAGGACACTTCTCGACAACGCATGTGTGTTTCCACTGATGTACGAGGAACCATGGCAGCAGCGACTCCACGAATCGCCTCATCTGAGTCACTGAGCTCGCATCATCGAAATGCTTTCCCTCCACAATCGATTCTGGCATGTGATGTGCATTATCGACTCATACAGGAATGAATCCGCCGATGCCGCACGATCGAGTGTCGTACCAGTTAATCCTCATCAGTCCGCGACGGGAAAAGGTTCTTTACACGCTTGGCGAGTAGTGAGCCCCAGTCTTTCCATGAAAAAGGGATTGATTATGATAGCGCTTTAAGGCGATGTTCATGGGGTGAAAGGGGGGATTCATGAAAAGGAGCACAATATTGAGTTTCAAGCAAAAATATTCTATATCAAGTCGAATATTTTTTATTCCGTTTTTCGTGATAATTGGGACCGCTCATTGCGATAATCTTTGTGCTGGAAATGGTTGCCAGACACGATAATTTTTGAGAAAAGCCACTGTCGATTTCATCACAGCAATGTGAGCAAGCACAACCCAATCTCACACTCAAACTCATATTATGATAGCTTCTCTGACATCCGGCAATCCATTTAACAGGACCTCAAAAATTGCCTTGAATTGAGCGCCACGAAATCCTGCTGATACACTGTTGAAGACAATTACAACGCGCCCACACAATCCAGCACGGATCGAACCAGACGCACAACCAACACAAACAGCCTTTTCTTCACGAGGTCATATTTGAACCTCCTTCACCATGCCGATGCTGCGCACGTTTAGCAGCCGTCCGTCGTTCAGTGCCGACTGGAATGGCAACTACGAAGAGAAGTCGGCGCAGTGGTTCGAGCTCTTCATGGATCTCATCATGGTCGCCGCGTGCGCCAACGTTGCCGACAAACTCAAGGACGACCTCACGCACGATGGCTTTCTCAACTACCTCCTTGTCTTCACCATGTATGTGGCCAGCTGGCAAAAGTACACCTTCTTCAACGCGCGCTTTTCGGAAGACTCGTTCGTGCACTACTCGATGCTCTACGTCTTACTTGCGGGACTTGGCGGCATGGTCATGGCAGGCGACCCGTCCCCTGGCTTTACCATCGGACTCCTTCTCGTCCGCGTCGCGATGGTGCTCATGTACCTCAACGTCTATTTTCAGTTGCACGAAACACGCAAGACGCTCTGGATTGAAATCTTGCTGTCTGGGAGCAGCAGCCTCGTCTTGTTGACGAGTCTTTTCTTGCCGTCGTCGTGCACGGTGCCTTGCTACGTCGTCTGCTTCTTCATCGAGGTCATCTTTCGATACATTTGGGCCTTTCAAGGCTGGTTCCTCGACCCGGACCACCCCCACATTCCCATGAACATTGAGCACACGAGCGAACGGTATGGCTGTTTTGTCATGGTCGTCCTCGGCGAAGCCATCTTGAGCTCCACGATCAACACCAAGCCATCGGACAAGGCCAACTTTACAACGCGGTACTACGCCGTCATGCTCCTCTCGTTTCTCGTCAACTTTTCGATGGCCATGTACTACTTTGCCATGCGACCACCTCGCAAATTCCACGCCATGCGCCGCGGCCTCCTCGGTCTCATCTCGTTTGTTGTCCTCCATCTCTGCCTCCTTCCGTCCCTCCTCACCATGAGCGTCAGCACCAAACTCATTGCTGACGCTGTGCTCAAGCAAGCACCACTCGAGTCGTCTAGTGTCTGGACCTTGTTTGGCGCCATGGCCTTGGCCTTGGCCTTTATGTTTGGCATCCGCCTCGCGCACTTTGTCGGCGTCCAGCCCGCCCCCCATGACCCGATCGAGGTCAAGATGATCAAGTACCACTGGTGGGTCCTCGTCGGTCTCTCGCCCCTCATACCTTGCGGCCTGGCCATCGCGCTCGAGTATGTCAGCGGCGGGCGAGTCGATCCCATCCATGCGCTCATCGTTGCGAGTGCCTTCATGCTGCTCTGGGTCGTCATCGAGACAGCGCTCATGCATTGGCTCGTCAAGGTTGGCAACCAGCACAAGTTGAAGGAGCACAAAGCCCTTCTCTCGCCCAAGAAGAGTTTGCAAGTAGGAGCCGACAAACACGCCGTCTAATGCAACAGTTTGTGTACTTTGAAGGGGACTTTTATTCTCTTCGTGGGGATACATGTGCTGGATGGCAAAGCCAGGTATAAATTCACTTGCTGTCAGCCGCCCAATGTACGAGATACTAGTATAAAGAACTCGACGTTGGGGTGAACGGAAATGTCAATTTTGACGTTGTCTGGGAATTCAAATGAATCCCATGGCCTCAAATGGAATCGACGACCCACGATCATAATGGTCGTCGGCGTCAACCAAGCCGAAACTGCTTTGGTGCCGACTTTAATGGCAACTACGAAGAGAAGTCCGCGTGGTGGTTCGGCCGCGCATCGTGGTCGCCGAAATTTGCCAATAAATTCCAGGGCCAGCCTCGCCAAGCTGCCTCTCGAAGGAGAGTCGCGAACGCATCTTGCACTCGTTGACAAAGACTTGTCATGAGCGCTAGGATCACGTTGCCTTTGGATGAAGATGAATCTCGATTCCGCATGTGTGCCTGCAATCTTCCTCACTCATCGGCGCATACCGCATGTCGAGCTTTTACATGTTTCCTTTGTGCGAATGTGCGCAAAAATTCAGTGGTGCAGCTGTATTATTGGCCAATCCGATCGCTGATATTTGAATCAATAATCTTTTCGACCAATAATATTCATTCTCTAAATGACCCAGAAGCTCGCGGCGCGGATCCCGGTCGAGGTCTCGTCGCCGCCGCCTATACCGGCCGCGAGGGCGGCTCAGACGCCGGATGAGGCTTTGCGCACGGGAAGGGAGATGCTTCGTGACCTGTGGAGCTTCGACAGCGAGCAAGAAGATGTATCTCTCGATGAAAACCAGATTCGACCGTCGCTGCAGTCGTCTGTCTCGTCCGCAAGCTTCTCGACGACGACGGACGACCAGGAGCGAACTGGCATCTCAAACCTGGACGTGGAGTTTACGTTCGAACTCGGAAAGGCATCCATTATTCAGCAAGGGTGGCTCGTCAAGCGCGGACACAACTGGCAAACATGGAAGAAGCGATGGTTTGTCCTCACGTCCAACGGCATACTCGAGTATTTCAAGAAACCCAACCTAAAGAAGTCCAAGGGGAAGGTCGACATCAACGACGGCATCGTGAAGATCCAGTTCGTCGACGTCCACCGCGTCGCGCACATCAATGCATTTTACGTACTCAAGGGGTTCTACGCGCTCCTCTGCAGTTGCGAAACGAGCGCGCTCGCGGATGAGTGGGTGCGCAACCTTCGCCAAGTGCGTATCTACCGACCCCTCGACTATGAAGGCCTCACGCACCACGTCGACATGTTCCCCACGGAGCGCGCGACGCGGGCACTACTCGACAAGTCCTCAGCCGGCGCGAACCTCTTGGTACAGTTTGGTCGGTTCCAGCGCCGCGTTCTCTCGAGCGCGTCAGGGTACTCCCCAGCTACGGCATCGTCGATCCTCTCGGTCCAGTCGGTCGGTGCCGTCCTCGAATCGTTCTCTGCGGGCACGATTCTCGACTACATCCGTAAAACGGAGCAACACATTCTCGAACACCACCGCGAACGTATCCTTCCACGGCGCCCCCTCTCTCCCTCCGCCACGGAGGACGATGGCAGTGTCTCGCTCGACGAGACGCTCGGCGTCCGCGTCGTTCTCGAAGACCGCATCTTCCTCCCGATCCAAGATATCTTTTACAAGCACCTGGACATCCCATCCCCCACACGCGTGGCGTCACACATCACAACCCTCCGCGCGCTCCCCGCCGCCAGCGTCTTTGAACCGGCAGTCCTCGCGGTCGCCGACACGGACTGGTCCGACGTCATTGCGACGTTTGCCGCGCTGGACACGGTCTCGCTCCCGTCGCACAAACTCCACGTCTTCCAACGCGCGGTGGATCTCCTCGGACCCGTCTTTTCGACGTCCACTGCGGCCTACCGCTACATTTGCGTCCACGCGTCCGTCGAAAACGTCGCCGCGCAAGCGTCCATTCTCCGCCTGGCCCAAAAGCGCTATACGCTGTCGCAGTTGGAAGCGCCCACCCGCGCGCTCATGGACGCCGTCGTATGGATTGCCAACTTTAACGCGACGTCGTCGCCGGCCGTCAATCCATCGCAGGCCTCCGTCGTCTCGGTCAGCTTTGCCACGCCGGAGATTGGCATCCAATTTCTGCCGCAGTTTCCGCAGGAGCGCGGCGCGCGCGTCCACTTTGTCCAAAAAAATTCGCAGGCCAATTGGAGCGCGGCCGTCCAGCCTGGCTTGGTGCTCCTGGCCGTCAACGATACGTTTGTGGCTGTCTCGCCACTCGATGACATTACTGCGCACATCCGCACCGCACATCTGCCCAAACGACTCGTCTTTATGCAAGCGGCCGAAGTCGATGGGTTTCTCACGCCGACGAGCTACCATCATTTGCTCTGCGGCGCGGCGCACCGCGGCGACCTCTCGACGGTGCGCTATATCCTCTCGGTTTGTACGTCGCTAGACGTGCACGTTCAATGCACGTGGCGACCCAACGTCGCGTCCGTTGCGTACGTGCACACGCCTGTGGAAGAAACGCCGCTGCACGCGGCCGTGCACGGCGGCCACATCGACCTCGTGCGCTACTTGCTCGACGAGTTGGCGCTCAACCCCAACCAACTCAACTCGGACCACGCGGCGCCGCTGCATCTACTTGAGTCCAACATTGCGGAAATCGCGCCGCTTCTTGTCTCGCGCGGCGCGCTCATTGACGCACCCGATAAAGACGGCCGTACACCGCTCATTGTGCAGTGTCAAGCAGGCAGTCGGGAAGGTGTGGTGACGCTCGTCGGTCTTGGTGCCAGCGTGCGCTCTGTCGCATGGGCCACGGGCATGACGCCCCTGCTCGAATGCACAAAGCTCGGCTTTGTGGCACTCGTTGATTTTTTACTGCTCAAGGGCGCAAGCGTGAAAGAGGTGACCAACGAACGCAACTCGGCGCTGCATTTGGCTGCGACCACTGGACACGTGGACTTGATCGAGCGCCTCGTCCAAGCTGGGGCATCGTTGAGGCAGCCCAATCGGGAAGGGTTGATCCCGGCCATGGTGCTCCTCCAGAAGCACCAGTCGTTTCCGAGTGAACTCATCATGCCGTGCTTGCGGCTCTTGGTCGAGGACCCCGTGACGATGCGATGCAGTGACATGTGGGGGCGATACGTGGTACATTTTGCCACGGCGCTGCCACCCAAGATCATGAAGGAAGCGATGGAATTGTGTTTGGAGAAGGGTGCGAATGGCCACGTGGAAGACATCTTTGGCGACTCGGCCAAGGAGTACCGAAAACACCCCAAGGAACATGGCGAGTACGTGGCGCCAACGAATTTCATGCGCCACTTGCATGTGACGCTGGTCGAACTCGAAAACAAACGCTCGCGCATCCAAAATGGCAAAATTGAAGACATTTTGGGCTACCTGATAGCCGACAAGTCGACGAATTTGACTGAAATCGTCTCGTTCATCCTGAGCTTCCAAGCGTATATGGACGTCCCTGAACTCTTTGCCCTCTTCAAGGTACGTCGAAGCGTCATGTTTGATTTTGGTTGTTAATACCACGTAGACAAAATACGGGCATCACGACGCCAAATACACGCTCAAACATGCATGGAGTGTTGTAGCAGGTGGCAGTTTCCTTCGCGACAGTAAGCAGCGCCCCCTATCACCGTATGTACTGATTATTTACTTATGTAGATCATTGCGGTGGTCTTCTCTTTTTGAGTCTTCTCGGCGTCTTGTTTCCTCACGTAGTGGGCATGGAAACATTTGCCGAATGCGCGCAAGTGCTCGACAGCTCGGTGGCCGCCGTCCAGACATACATGGCAAAATTTTCGTTTTATTACAACCTTGGCACGCCCACGACGCTGTATGTGGACTTGTACCAACATATGATTGAAATGTACGCCAACAAACAAAACGATCGCAACCTACCCATGCAACGACTCAAGCCGTACGTAATTGGCCTTTTGAAGCTCGTGATATTAAATTCATATTGATGATAGGACGACATCGGCCTTTGATTTCGCGCGACAATGCACTTTGCTCTCTCACGCCCTTTTCTGCCGCATCCCCATTCGGCAATTACTCTCCCACAAGAGCCAAGACGTTGGATTCTTGTCCTCAAGCCATTGGCACTCTCATGTACATGATTCTTTTAATCCGACAGGCTGACTTGTCTTGTAGGTCTCGTGTCTCGTGGTCAATTACGTCCTGTCGGAGGCGACCCCCATTGAGCGAGCTCGTGTCTTTTGCTTTTTTATCGACGTACGACATCCTGCCCACACGACGTCAACAATATTTGATTGTTCATAGGTGGCGGAAATTTCATTCACGGCGTTCCAAAACTTCGACACGTTTATTGCTATTGTGTCTGGACTGCAATCCACTCCGATTTTCCGTCTCAAGATCACATATTCCCACGTACGAATTGTTGGTTTGCGTAAAGGTGATCTCATTTGTGGCGTAGATTTCCCCTGCGTACATTGAAAAATTACAGAAACTGCGAACGTACACGCAAAGTGGAAGCCGGTACACAGAAGCTGACCTCGTGTGTTTTAATGCTTTCGCCGTAGAGAAATGAACCGCGTGATGAAAACTGTCCAACCTCCTTGTGTGCCATACTTGGGGCTGTACATGCAGGTGGGCCTTGGGTTTGATGGGCTTCAGTTGACAATTGATACCTAGAACATCGTGGGGCTAAATGAGTTGCCCAAGTACGAAGAAGATTCGTTTGTGAATTTCAACCGATTGCGCATGTTGGGGTCCATGGCCCAAGACCTGATGAAGTACCAAGCCGTCACGTTCTCGTTCCACTCGTGCCATGCGATCGAGGTAGGTCTTTGCTCGTTTACAAACCAACCATGAAATCCAATTTTAGGAATTTCTGCACGTTACTTTGCCGTACCCGAGTGACGACGAACGACACAAAAGATCGCACGAACTCGAGTCGAAAGGCGCGATTGAAGTATTTGTGGATGAAGAAACGACGCAACAACTGCTTATGCAATCGTCCTCCGACGCGACGCGCGACTCATCACTGTCGTCAAGCCCGCAGTCTTCGTCGTGGACTGCACGTTTGCGTTTGAACTCCACCGCAAGTGTGCCAAGGCGGGACCGACTTCCGTCTTACAACACAAACATTCACCCGAGCTCTGTCTAAGACGACATCTTCCAGGTGTCTATCCTTTGAAATATATGTACAAGTATGTCGATGTCAAAGGATGCTCATGTCGCGTTGTCGAACTCGGGCGAAAACCTCGCTCATCGGATCCCAAACGTAGGATGGAATTTACTTTTGCAACGCGGCGGCAACATAAGCATATCAACTTCGCCAGTTAGCTCCTACTAAACGACAATCCAGATTGTTCGGGGTTAGACTTTGGCCACTGGGTCAGCCTTCCCATCGAGGGGTTGATGGCCAAGTCCATGGTTGTATTCGTCGGGGTAGATTTTGAGCCAGGCCGCGCTGAGTGCCGAATAATGGTGTGGTTGCGTGAGCGACCACCCGAGCGGGTCTTCGGCCCAGAGGACAAAGATGGTCGTGACGGCGCCGCCCATGAGCGACATGAAGAGGTTGTTGACAATGTAACCAATGAAGAACGCGACGAGTCCGACCATGTATTCCGGACGCTTCACGCCAGGGAACTCGAATGTCTTTTTTTCCACTTGGTCGGCCACGACGACGACGGCCAAGAAGCACGAGAGGCCGCCCACGACGAGGTTTCCAAGCCAAAATACCTTTTGCGTCAAGTCGTCATTGACAACGCCAGTCCATCCCTTGGCGTGAAACAATTGCGACACCTACGAGTGATGAGGTCGAACATGCGAGTCGCGTGTACCTGTCGACCCGCGCGGAGGAAGCTGTAGCCATGGATGCCCACGTAGGCATACGCAAAACGGTTGAATGTTTCGACCATGTCCTTGAGACAACCGACGAGGCAACCCAGGCACCCGACGATGCACGCGGCGACGCAGTTGCCGCTCTGCGAGAGGATGTTGGACATGGTCGTGAGCAGCGTTTGGATGGCTTCGAGGATGGCGACGACGAGCGAGCCAAAACAGATCGAGCCGAGGTTGATCGTCATGGCGCGACCCCAGGCGCCGAGCGTGATGAGTGGCGTCGCTGCGTTCACCTTCCACGCGGCGACGGCGCCAGAGACGGTCACGGCAACGATGTTCTTGACGACCATGGCGCCCCAGAAGAAGACAACGAGGAGGGGGAGCGCGAGGCCAAAGGCGGGGCCATACTTGACGTGGACTTTGCACTTGTTGAGCGTGTTCGGGTCCGCGCAGTGCGAGTTGGGACGCAAGATGTCCAAGTGGTTAAAGAGGCCGTACGTCCCAAGGAACCACGTGATGGCCCAGGCGACTTGGACGAGCACCATGACAAGAGCAACAACGAGGGTCATGGGGAGGCGGAAGAGCGCCGAGCCCGCGACCTTGAGATGTACGGCCGCGAATTTCACACGTTTCTAGACGACACATGGACATGAGGGAGGGAGATGGAGATAATATGCATACGCGGATGCAGACGGCGTAGAGGATGATGAGCAGCGCAAAGAGGCCAAATACGGGCGCGGGCCACCAGTAGAGCTTGGCGTTGCGTTCGTTGAGTTTCTTCGTCATGAAGATCGCCGCAAAGACGCAACAAGCAACCATGAAAACGATGGACGCCCAGATAACAAACTCGCCCGCGACCATCATGAGGAGAACCCACGCGAGCGAAATGCCGACGGACACGCCGCCAAACATCGCGGCGTATGTGAGCACTTTCATGAACCCAGTCGTGCCGTGACCCTTGGTAACCTGTGTTTCCTTGATCAGTTCGGGGCCGTATTGTGCGGCGAAGACGACAGTCATGATCACGACTGCGAGAAATGCAAGGAGGAAGACGAGGTCGTTGCAGCGGCGCTGGGCCGGTGGGGCCGCGGCCGCTGACTTCTCGACTACATATATGCCATTGTCCGAAGAGCGCGTGCTCTCGACGTCGGTGTCTCGCTGCTCGCCCTTCATCATCATCGTGTCTGGAGACTTCGACTTGGCGATTGTCGTGGAGGCATGACGGTGCGATGTTCTGTCGTCCGATTGCAGTAAAACAAATGTATTTTAAATAGGGCGACCTTCAGCATAGTCGTTTCCATATTGGTGTCCTATTTCACTTATTTTATTTCTGCTCGAAAACTCAACAGCCAACATGACGACAGAAGTACACAACACAACCAACTGCTGGGATGCCGAGATGTTGCCCTCAACATCCACATTTATGTCGGAATGTAACATTATAGCCATCTTGGTGATCTTGCTCTTAGAATTGCGTCATCCAACATGTGCCTGGCGCTCGAAGTTCCCGATGGTGCACCGAAATCGCACTCTCCTGGTCGAGTTGCTATGGCAATCAAAATTTTATCCGAACCAGGTTGGGCATGCATGGTAGCAGCTCTTGCTGCGGTGGCAGCGCATGAGACGTGAAGGTGGGGGGATTATGACATGCAGCAGCAACCCCGCAACCACAGTGTTTGGATCCAGAAACACCGGCGTCAGCGTATCGATTCGCCGGCGATGTTCTTGGAACAAATCGAACGACCAAAGTGCGATTTTAAGTTTCATTAAGTTCGAGCTTTGGGTTGGTGTGTTGATTGACGTTGGCACCAGAGCAGCATTGAACGCCCAGATGCCGCGGTTTTGTGTGATTCTGACCGAAGACGCCACCGACAAATGGAAGCAGCGCCAATTCAGTACTACCGACTCGATTGCATGATGGCAGCCTTACAATGTTACCGTGTAGGCGACATGTTTGTCGATGGGCTTCAACTCAATGGCGATTCCTGGACAGTCGTGAACCCATCGACTGGGGACTCCTTGGCAAACGTTCTCAGCGAAGGCTACGATGGCATCGTAATCACGGGCTCTCACTACAACGTGCGTGACCAGAAGCCGTGGTACGCGCCGCTGTGTGATGTCATTCGACACATTGCTGAGACTGGATCCCCGACTCTTTACGGCGGTTGTTTTGGCCACCAACTCATCGCGCATGCGTTGGGTGGCGAGGCCGGCTACAACGAGCATTTTGTCATGAAAGCGGAAACGATTCATCTCCTACCAGCGTTTTCCATGGTGTTTTCGACATCCACATCGCCGCCCTCGTTGCAGTTGCTAGAGGTGCATGGCGATTGCGTGGTGACTCTCCCACCAAAGGCGGAGCTGCTTGCCCACTCTGCATCGTGTCCTCATGAGATGTTTGTGGCAGGGGCCAAGCAGAATATTCTGTGCTGCCAATCCCATCCCGAGTTTGACGTGGACTACTGCTTCAAGGAGAAGATTTGGGCAACATGTGAAGCTCGGCTCAAGGACAAAAAGGACATCGCGGAATCGAAAGCGTCGTTGGATGCTTATGTCGATCACGATGCCAAGATATTCTTGGGAATGATCAACGAATTTTTGAGACGGCAAATTCCCTAACTACAGTTGGTGCGACTGCCATTGTGAATAATTGGAAATTTTGAAAAATGAACGACATTCATGAGTTGTGTATAATTGAGATCGCAACGCGAATGTTGTATTCTTGTCATTGCATTTTCCATGGTTCTTGTTCTTTCGCCACACTTAGTCATTCATGGAGCATACCACATTTTAAGCTTAACGGTAGGTGCGGAATATATTTTGACGTAAACCCATTCCATTTGATGTTTATTTGACACCAGTATTGTCGTTGGGAGATGACGCGTTTTCAGTGTTCGGTGAGTCGTGTAAAATGATGTTTAGCGTTTAGCATTCTCGACATCGTACTGCCGCAGCTTAATTTGCTGTGGTGAACATCGCCATTGAAAATATCGAACGACGAAGAAATTATTAAATTGAAAGCAATTATCAAAACTAAGTCTTGATGGAAGACAGGACAATAATGAATAAAAGTTAGATACGGCCAAGGAGGGTGTGCATTGCCAAGAGGTCATTGGAGTTGAACTTGTCTTTGATATCTTTGAGTTTGTTTTGAAGTTGGCTCTTTCGTTTGTTTCGACATAATTCAATTTTCTTGAGCAACGCCTTCAATTGTCCTTGCCACACTGTGCGCGCGTTGTGAGTTGCATCGTGCTTGAGATCCATGCATTCCGATAATAATTCTTCTTCAATACCCTCTGTATTTTCCAAGTTGAAAAGAGCTTCATCCTGAAGCGAAGCAACCATGCGCACTTGCTCGCGATGTTGGGCGAGTGCGCTTTGGAAAACCTTATCAACGTTGTTTAGGCCAATTCTGCCACGCAATTGGCTTGAATGCGACTTCGACGATTTCTCGAACTTGTCAATGGTGTGTTGAATCACGTTCTCGGTTGCGCTCTCTCGGTATTTTTCCTGTTGCTCCAAAATAATGTTAACAAGGGATTTCATTTGGCCCAACAGCCCATCTTGCATTTCTTGCGCAGACATTTTCTTTGTCCCCTCTAACGATTCTGATTTTGTCGAATAGTGCACTTGTTTGTTACGGCGAGGTGAATCTAGCAAATTGTCACTAGTCAATTCTTTTAGATATATCTTATTTTATACCTTTGATTACGTGAAGTGTTTCACGATGATTTCCCCCCAATTGATTTATTTTTGTGTCTACAGGCGATGGTGTAGATTGTGATTCTAAAGACATGGTATCGCTGCTATTCGATTCTTGTGATTGACTTGGGGTTGTTGATTCCTCTATATCACCCATTTGCTTCATGTCTTTGGAAAACATTTCGACGCTTTCCAAAACAGTTTGCAATCCATTTCCTTCGATGAGGTGCTGGCTTCGAAGTTTCGTCAAAAAATTAGCGCAAAGTTGTTCGCGGTCATTAGAGGAAGTCGAATGGTGTCGGATTGCATCCAGCTTAATTTTTTTTTCTTGTTTCGCCACTGATCGATGACCACTCAATTCTGAGTCTCTTTTACTTGGTATGCGATGACAATGACTTTCAGTTGGGTTATACGGCATCGAATCAAGGTGTTGGTCTTCACGTTGAGATTTGGGCTCTTGTTTCACGTGAATACGAGAGGGTGCCAATTTCACATTTGGCCCAGTGATTGCTACGAGGGACGAATTTTGTTTTGACTTCAACCCAATTGAAGCGCTTCGAGTTGTATATGTGGGGATAGCGTCAATTTTCATTTTCTTCTTGGGTTGTATCGTTGGCTTCTTTGTTGGGTCAAAATCAAAAGTAAGCGCTGATTCCTGCAGACGTTCAAGCTTGACGTTAGAAGCTGTATTCTTGTTTCTGCTTGAACGGGACTTCGGTTCTCGTGGAATTTCATCTGCTGATCGCTTTGATCTTGATGATCTATTTGTTGGAAATTGTTCAGCCCGAGAGGAGGCAATTTCTTTGTGTTGAGTTCCATCAATAATTTCTTGTTTGACTGTGCGACAAGGAATCTATGCATTTTTCATTTAAAAAATAAAAAATTGGGACCGTACTTCTTTTAGACTTTCATGCTCCTGCTCATTTTTCCCCAGCTTTTGTTGTGCTCGACAGCTCGCTTCAGATTTTTTCTTTTCTCGTGTCTCGGCCATTCGATCGTAAAATGATTTTGATAGCGGTGGTTTCGCTTGAGTCGTTTCCTTGTTTTCGGTCATTTTTGAGTGCGCGTTCTCGGAAGCGGCCATGAATTTTGGAGAAATATGTGTTTGCAAAGTAGCTTCCAATTTCGTAAAAGCCTACACAAAGTAAGTTTCGGTGGAAGTATTTCATGGAAGAGTACTGCTGCGTCAAGAGTCAGAACTGCAGTGATACCCTTCATATCGTCCCACTCAAGGTCATTCACACTTGGTATAATATCGGCCAATGAAAGTTGCTCATTCAGGTGTAGTTTGGCGGTTGTTGCGCCTTCCCTTGAATACTGGCTAATATCTGAAAATTGAAGCTTCATTGCACCCTCCACAATTTCGCCAGAAATTCGAACAGAAACTTCAATTTCGTAAGAAATTGCTCCGATATCAAGCCATTGGACATCATCAATGACTACCTACAATTTCAACGTGTGAGTATTTGAACTTGAATGCACAACAACTACTCGTTGATTTTGATTGCAGTCAAAATATAGCGTGTGGATGGGAAGTGTTTGAACGACCCTCACAGATTGATTAAATTCGTTCAGCAATTTTCGAGTGCCAATACGAAATTCCTAAAAGCCATGACTCGTAACTTTGCAACAAAAACATAGCCCTTACCTTGGGAGTGATGAGTCGGAGGCCATTGGACAAAACTTCTGGCAGGGAATCGTGGATTTTTGATATCAATTCTTGATCTTTTGGTGCCGTCGACTTCCGGAGTAATCGCAACACACGATACACCACTTCAATAAGAAGTGCTTGAAAGCGAAAGCTCTTTGCTTTGGGTAAGTTGTATACTATTTGGAGCAACAGGGGGAGGCACGACTTGCTTGATTTTACGTCATTCAGAGTCCCCTGGCTGTCCGTCGTGAACATCGTCATAAAGACACTTAGTGCCTCAGTCAAAACCAAGTCGCAATCGTTGCAACGGTTCTGCACGATGGACAAAATTTCCTCAATGAATAAACGCCTTTCAGCTTTGGCGAAAAAGTCCCACTCAAACTGTTAATCTGTCAATAAACTGTATTCGGAGGTGAATAATCATACCAAATCCGCGAGATTGGACAGAAAGTGTTCCAAAATTCGATTCTGTCTATCTTCTCGTGGGCTATTAATTTGGTGAACGATGATAAATGCATTACCGTCCTTCACTGCCTTGAGAGACATCAAAAGGACCTTTCCAAGTTCTGCCGAGTGCAATAATTCCATACAAGCTTTCGAATCCACAAACGAGCACCGAATGACTCTATGCAAGAGTATATCAGAATTGTCCCAATCGGTATTGCAACTCACTTCAGAATGTTCACAACAGTGACAAACTTCAGTTTCTTCGTCTCTTGCTCAAGAAGCTTGCACAAGTCCACAGGGTTTCCTTGAAGAGTCGACATTGTCTTCCTCTTCGACTTTCCCATTTGCTCCAGGAGTGCTGTTCGTTTTGCTGCACCCAGGCGCATTAACTCACTGATGCTCTTCATCGTCGTGTCTCTGTTAGGTGAATTGCGAACTGAACAAAAATTGCGCGCGAGAACGATTTGGATACACTGTATTGAAAATTCTTTCATTTGCATAATGTATGGAATTTAATAAATCCAATCCATTCTCTCCTCCCTCTTTTGATTGGATGATTTGAATCGAGAGGATCCACCTTCAACCCCACTGTTCTTGAACCTCGAATGCACCATCAAAATTGGCATGTTAGAATCTCATAACGTCTATCGAGAGTATTGTCAGGTAGGAGAACTACTTCTCTTGGAGAAGCGCAGCGAGTCGGCTCACCGCCAAGTCCATTTGTTCGGGTGTCGCTGTTGAATAGGCGGCGCGAACGAACGGCGACTTGGTGTTCTCTGGCAAAAAAACTTGACCAGGTACCAATAGCACCTTGTTCGCAACGGCCTTTTGCTCAATGAGGGTTTTCGAATCATTGACGCCATTCAACTTGATCCACACGAACATGCCCGCATCGGGTGTTTCCCACGTGGCAAGGCCGGTCAAGTACTTTTCCAATGCCTTGATGAATGCATCGCGTTGGCCTCGGTAAAATTTGCACACAGACTCGACGTGCGCATGCCATCCCTTTTCTCCCCATTGCTTGAATAGTTCGAGCACGACAGCCTAGGTTCGTCATCCAAGAACAATGCGAAAACTGGGTTGTGCATACCTGGGAGAGACCGCTACTGTGCAAGTTTGCCGATTGCGTGTGCAAGTTCAAGCGCTCAATGAGTTCTTGAGGGCCATACACAGTCCCGACGCGCAATCCCGACGAGAGAATTTTGGAAAACGAGTCGAAGCGCAAGACGCGACCATCGATATCCAAGTGCAAAAGCGACTAGGCATATTTGTCAGCCAAAAAGGGAATGGAACAAAGTACAACCTTGCTGCGGGGACCATTGAGGGTCAAGTAGTAGTACGGGTCGTCTTCCAAAACAATCAAATTGTGCTTGGACGCAATCGCATAAACTTTCTGCTTCCGTTCAAACGTCATGCTCACGCCCGTGGGGTTGCCGCCCGTTGGGATCGTGTACAGCACTTTCGGTTTCTTCTTGGACGCATCCCAGTTGTCCAAGATGGACGCCAAGTGCTCTGGCACCAATCCTTGTCCATCGGTCTGCACGGACACAAGGTTGCAGTTGACGGCATGCAAATGGGCTAACGTGCCAGAGTACGTGGGAGACTCAACCAAGAGCGAGTCGTCTTCGCCCACAAGCATTTCAAACGCCTTGTAGAGCGCATCTTGGCTGCCAGTCGTAATTGAGAGCATACGCGGATGCGCCAGTGCGGGCGGCGTATGCTCGTCTTCCATGCGCGTCGAAATGAGTTGCACAAGCTCGGGCAAGCCAGGAGTCGGCGAATATTGCAACGCTTGTTGAAGGGTCGGCCCTCGGAGATCCAAAGTCTGTCCAGACTTCAATTTGATCGACATCGAGTCAAAAGGAAAAGTTGATGGATTCGGCATGCCCCTAAATGTTTGTGTCATGTGTGGCTAGTTCGTCGGCGCCGCAGAATTCTATATACCCGCCGAGAGAGATCATGCCAGGTAAAGAAACAAGGGGCTGAAGGGAGCGAATGGGGGACGGCTGTCGGCGAAGGGAGCGCGGCGTGAAGAAGGACTCGTAGGCAACGGAGCTCATGTTGCGTCGAAGCGCTGCCAAACGGGGGACCTGTATCATCTGCGCGGCTTGAGGTGGAAAGGCGGATGAGAGACTCGACTTGTGGCACCCATCCTCCTTGAAGTTGGAAGGAATCGTACTTTTGCGGGTGAAAAGTACAGAATGTATCCGAAGTTTGTACGTCTACTCTCCATAAGTTTTGAATGTACGTACACTTTTGAGTCGTACTTGAGTTGTACGTGAATGTACGGTGCTGTCTTGGCCAACAGCTCGGGCTTTCTCGTGCCCACAAAAAAATCTCGACGGCGCTGCGCGTTTGTGGAGATGAACGCCGAGGACCCGGACGACGATGGGGACCTATACTTTCTCCCAGGAGGCATCGTAGATGACTCTCCCCCAAGGAGAAACCTTGATGTGCATGCTTCCAGTCCGTTGGCAAGCTCCTTTGGTGCGATCGGTGCGTCTGGATCGATGATGCCGTCGCTTTCGTCGCGACATTTAAACAGTTTCCTCTTGCCCACAGCATCCGACGCGTCCGACCTGCCGAACAACTCTCTCCTCTCTGGTTTAGGTGGGGTTGCGGTGCCGACGCCGGCCAGGGACCATCGACAGATTGGTGGATTTGGCGGATATGGAAGTTATGGAAGCTCAACTGGTGGAATGTCGTCGTCGCTTGGTATTGGATCGATTGGGTCGTCCATTGGCGCAACATCTTGTCATTTGGGATCCCAGTCCTCATTTGCTCGTGCTCAGCAGGTCTCGTATTTGCAACCCAAGCCCATTTCGTCGACTACTGGCGCGCCGTTACGCGCCCCTCCGGGCTTGGACGCGCCTGTCGCGTCTCCTTACGAACGTAGCCGCAACGTTGGCGACGAAATGTCATCGTTTGGCTTCATGAGTCACATGCGACCTACCATTCCCCCAGTGCAACAAGCCATCTATCGGCCACCTGGATACCATAATGCAATCCCGACATCCAACATGGAATTGGCCGAATTGAACACCACGTCGGTTGTTGTGACCCATGGTAGGGACGATGACGGGTTCGCAACAAATACCATCGGCGTGAATCGCTTCCGCAGCCACACACCCCGGGCTTTGTCGGAGGAATCCATCGCTCCCTCGCCTGTTGCCGCTGCCGACCCCCCGCCGCGTGCTTCGACACCGTTGCGAAAATCCAATCGGGGCGAACAACGACAAGAAAGAAAGGACCATGGTGAGCGAAAGGACCATGTGGAGAGAAAAGAACCCGTTGGCCACCAAAGTTTCATGAAGCGCTCCTCAACGCTTGGCTCGCCGTCATCAGTGTCATCTCGCGACTCCGAAGACCCGCCTATTAAATCAGCCCCCTCATCCCCCTCGCGCGCACAAAATGCTCAACGACCTGCACAAGGCCAAGTTCGCATTCGACAACGCGGCAGGCCAAACGATGGATCGCCCAAGAACCCCGAGACTGCCACGCCAAAAGGCGGTCGGGCAGTGGCAGTTGCGTCGTCGTCCAGTTCTCGCCGTGCAACGCCAGTGTACCGCGAAAAATACCCCAAGCAGGAACCGCAGCCGCAACGGCAGCCCCCCAGCAGTACCCATGAACCGCCGGTGGCAAGACCTGAACGAGGCACCCCACGTCGACCCAAAGGAGAACGCCAGTCCACGACGCCTACTTCCATCGCAGCGACGACTGTCGTTCTACCAACGTCCTCTGTGAAAGCAGACTCTCTTAAGGTGAAAGTCAAAAATGAGAAGAATGTACCGAGCACCTCGACCTTGGAGGAAGAACCTGTAGTGGTGGAGAAGGAGCCAGACGAACCTTCGTGCGCTGCCACTGCTGCGTCCCCAGACGACGAAGAGGACGAGACGAGTGTACCGGACGACGACACGCCGGAAAAAGAAGAAGACCGGGATGCCGACGACGAACGGAAAGCAATCGACGACCTCTCGAAAGACGACGAAGTAGAATCAGTTGATGACCCATCTGTCGTTGCCTTGGATGAAGAAACGATCGCCGTAGACGACGTGAAAGAGGACAAGGCGCCCGACGAGGACAAACCTAGTGCACCTTTCGCAAATCCTCCGTCCTTTGTTGGGGAAAGCAGTGCCATGGAGTCATCCCATGATGATGTGACTCCTCCAAATGAAGAGGAAGTCGAGGTAGCACAACATCCGACCAAGCAGCAGCGAAAACTTCCTGCCGCCACGCCTGCCTCAACGATGGAATTGCATACGCCTTCGTCGGAAGACGACATGAAAGTGCCCACAACTGTCGCAAAGAAGAAAGCCGAAAAGAAGAGTCATCGGCGCGAAAAGGACAGTTTGTTGAAACACACGTTGGAAAAAAAGAAGAGTGATGGGCTTAAAAAGAAGGACAGCCGCAAGGACGACGACCTGGTCGACGACCCGCTCTTCTCTTCCTCCACGTCGACGTCGTCGTCGTCTGCGATGACCGCGTGGAAGGACGCAATGGCTTCGTGCTGGCATGCGGTCGCCCACACGGGCGGCGCCTCGAAGGCGCTCTCGTGGCTCTTTGTGCACCTCTTTTCAGCCCTCTCGATCGTGATCAACCTTGGCATCGTCGTTGGCTTGCAGCTCTTGACGTACGGCCTCAAGTTTCACCGCGTGGCCGTCCGCGGCCTTGTCTTCAACCGCAACATTGCCTGCTGCTTTGCGTTTCTCTACGCGTTCCCGCTCTTGGTCCAATATGTGATTCCATGGGCGCCGCCGTGGGCCCCCGTCTGTCTCTGGTACGCCTTCTTGGTGCAATTGTTTTGCACGCAAGGATCAACGGCGATGGTTGCGACCTTTCGCATCCTCCTCCCGCTGGTCTTTTTGGTCGAGGGCGTGAGCCACCACAGCTTTTTGCTGGACTTGAACGGCGCCGAGCTGCTCTTGATTTCGTTTATTTTGTCGGCCGTCAAGACGGGCAACTTGTGCAGCCCCATCTTTTTTCTCTCCCTCTCTGTCCAGGTTGGCATTGCTTCTCAGAGTATTGTTGGTCTCATACGACTTTGTCTAGTGCTTGTCGGCCGTGTTTTTGGGCTCCGAGTTGATTGTGCAATGGGCGCAGTTGGCGGTCGCGCTCTATTCCCTCAATGCCATGGCAGCGTCCAACGAAGATGAATGGGTACAACTTCTGTCTTGTCTGTGGTTGAGTAACATTTGGAAATGATAACTAGAACACGGAAGAAGACGGCGGCGGCGCGTTTGGCCACTCGCCTTTGTTGGGAGACTTCCATCAACCGTCCGGCACATCGATCCAGAAGACAAAGCGATTGGACCGACGGTCGTTGGCTACCGCCAAAGGACGCAAGCCACGGGCTACCTCCTCTACCTAGCAAAGTCCGAGTTGATGATTATGAATACGAAGAATTATGTGTATGTTGTGTTGAAGTTGACGTTGGGCCAAAGAACACACATCCATATCATCGTCATCTTCGTCGACCCGAGTCTTAGCAAAGAAAAGGAGACGAGAACCACCTCCCTTCGCCGACAACTACTACGGACGTTCTCGACCGCATCAATCAGGCCACAACACGGCTGCCCTGTTCGGGTCTTGGCATGTCCCACATCATCTCCGGCTACTCATCTCGCCACCTGACAGAAACGAGATCTCATGAAGGGACACGTTGAGTCTGTGATGCCCCAAGACAATCGTGACAGGGGTATTTATGGGCCCAGTCCTAAAATAGAACCCACGCGTGTGCGTGCATCCACCGTGGTAGTTGCACGAGGAGAATGGACGCGGACGGCCGCCGCTTCCTCAAGTTTACAGAGCGCGTCGAAGCGCTGCCATCGCTCAAAAAGGAGGTGTGTGGACCTTTCCCCATCCATATTCGCTGACGAGCGTCGTCCAGACGTACGTCGTCGAAGTCTTTCAGAACCAACGCCGCGAAGAAAACAAGTGGCATCAAAAGTACTTGTACGACGTGCCGCCGTTCTCGTGTGGCGACGGCGGCTTCAGCTGCCTCCGGTTCCCCAAAAACCTGGCTGCCCCCAAGGGCTTTGTGTGGGGCAATCGATGGCGCCCAGACGTTGCGCAGACTCCATACCTGTGCGACGAGAACGGCTGGACCTATGGCGCAACGTTCGACCAACTCTTTGACGGCACAAACACGAGCTCGGTGCCTCGGGAAACGGATCGCGTCCGTCGGCGGCGGTGGGTTCGATCCCTTGACGGCGCAGTTGTCCAGTACAAGTGGAAGGACGAGCGGCTAGGTTGGCTTCATTGGTCCATGGTGTCGTTGATCGCCTGGTAGGCATGTCGTTGGTCGAGCCACCGAACCTGGACTTTCAGAAATGCATCCACGTCGACACGCGGGCGGCGCTGCCGGTGCAGCTCTTGCCCGTGGGGGCGACCAAGGCGGCCGTGATCAAGCAAGTGGCCAAAGAAGACTTGCATGCTCAGACGCTGCTGGGGAAGGGTGACATCTTGGTCCGCGTCAACGACGTCGACGTCGCACTCCGACCCTTTGACGAGATCATGCGCTGTCTGGAAGAAGCCTTTGCCGCGCGTCCGTCCTGTGCGCTCCAGTTTGCCGCCGCGTCCGGTCGGATCCTCATCAAATCGTGCACGCACGCCGCCGCCAAGGGCCACCTCCACCCTGGCTTTCGTCTTGTCGGACTCAACGACCGTTCGGTCAAGCACCTTCGACTCATGGATGTCGAGGCCATCTTGCGCCTCGCGCCGCGGAACTCGTGTGTCCTGACGTTCCACGAGAGCAGCGACGTCCCGCCACCGTTTGCGCCAGTTGGTCGCGCCCTCCTCTGTGTGAAAGAGCCCCCGCCAGACTCGCCACAGCATTGCGCGTCAGGCCACGACCGCGCCACCGTGGCCAAAGGTGGCGGACGCAAGTGGTCGCTTGGGCTTGGCGCGTTGTTTGCCTCGACAGGGTAAGGATGTCCTTGTAGCACATAGGTCAGTCGTATATTATTAATGGTGGCAGCAGCAGTGTCCTTTGTGAGTCGACTTCATTCATCGTCGTCGTCGTCCTCGTCGTCGGCCACGTCGCTGCTCTCGTAGTCTTCTTCTTCCGACGCTTCGTCGAGGATGAATTTCGACCGGCGCCGAACCGCTGCGCCTTTCAGTGGGCCCTGTTGCCACTGCCTGTCGTCGTCTTCGTCGGATTCAACGACTGGCGCATCTGCGTCGTCGTCACTGTCGTCGTCGGAGTCGTTTTGTTCGTCATCGGACTCGTTTTGTTCGTCATCGGACTCGTTTTTGTCATTGGTTAGCGTGGCCAGGCTGCGACTTGGCATTTTGGACGGCGAAATAAGTCGCTTGGTTGTGCGCCGGGGCTGAGTCGACGCGGCAACTTTCGACTTTTTTTCAATACGGTCGTCAAGCGCTTCCAACTCGTCGGCGCTGCTTCGCTCTTCGTACTCAATGTCTTCGTCGCGCTCGCCGGCGCAAAAGTCCTTGAGGTTTCCGTTCTCGTCCATGTCTTCGAGGTCCCGAAGCATGCGATTGGGCAAGTCGAACGCGCAGTTGGGAAAATACTTGGAAATGTCGGCCGGGTCGCCCTCCAAGTCGTCAAAGACGGCGTTGAGCAAGAGCACGCGCTGCACAAAAGGCTGCATGAGTTCCACGGGCCACGGCTCGCAGATACTATGGAGGAGTTTGCATGCGTCGTCCATCTTGTTGGCGGCTTCGATGAGCGGCGTCACAAAGGCTGCGATTTCATCTTGCGTCATGGTCACTATACACGAGGTCACCACAATGCCGTACACACAAACACAAACCGATATCGACGAGACCCGCCATCGACGCAAGGAATTCCTCGTCGGCAATGCGCATCATATCTGCGTCGAGGCACGCCGAGAGCTTGTTGCTCAGGACTGGCAACGAGTTGGACCCGCGCCGCATCAACTCAATCAGCTGCGACACTTTGAGCTGGATGCCCAGGCCTTCGAGGAAATCGGCACAGACAAATTCGGCGCAGAACCGACCGAGGAACCGTGTCGTCTTCTTGCGCTTGCCGTGCCATTGTAAGCAAAAGAGACGGACGAGGCGACCCATCTCGACGAGGTTCCACCCGTCGCCCGCCGCCAAGTCAATGAGGAGGTTCATAAAAACATTCTTGCCAGCCTTGGGTAACGGCGGAAGGGAGTGAAGGGTGTCCATGTTGGTGGCACTCGGTTCGGGCGGCGAGTCCATTTTTGCCTTCATCACACGCGCAGCTTCCTCCAACTTGCTGATGCCGACGATGGGTGCCGTCGCTGGCGTGGAGGCGAGTTTGCGCTTTTTGGTAGTAGGTGGTAAGGGACTGGCTGGGGTGGGATTCTTCGTTGCCACGACCTTGGCGACCTTGGGTGTGGATTTTGGCGGGACTTTGGCCTTGATACGAGTTCGTTTGGGCGCTTCAGCCTCGCTCTCCGACGACGACAACGATGGAGTCACCGCGACAGCTGACGTCGGCGGCACTTGGTCGTCGTCCGAATCGCTCTCGTCGACTTGGGTGTTCTGCAACACGCGGACGGCGTCGTCCAGGCCATTTCGACGGCGGGTGTTTGGCGTGGCGGCTGGAGGCACATGCGTCTTTCGGGCTTGTTTGGCGGCTTTGGTCGACGTGACGGCCACTTTGTGTTGCTCGAATGATTTGTCCCTGGACGAATCATTCTCAGACGCGTCGTTTCGAGATTGCAATGCTGGTGTCTCTTCGTCATCAGATTCCGCCTTGCGACGATTTGACGGCGGAGACGGATTTCGAACTTTGGTGCGGTTGGATTGGTCCGTGATGTTCTTTTGCATCAATTTTGAAGTCGGAGGCACTTCATCATCGTCGTCTGACTTGTCGCTCGACTCCTCGACATGGGATGCCAGGGTTGTTTGATGAGGTATTGCCGCCGGCACGACAGTGCTTTTGTCTTCTTCCTCGTCGTCATCGTCCGAGCCATCGTCAGATGATGCGGGTTTCCTTGATGGGATTATTGTTGATCTTGTGTCTTCCTCCTCTTCAGACGACTCACTCGAGATCTGCTCCTTCGCGGCTGCTCTGATTGGGGCCTTCTTGCGCTGTGCTCTTTCTTGGATGATGTGTCTGGGTACCTCTGGTGAGTTGCTATCGTCGCTCTCTGCATCTTGCACAACAGCTTGCGGTGGTGGTACCCTCGTCTTCCGTGTTGCCGGCATAGGTGCTGCGAGTACGTGTGCATGAGATTCTTCGTCGTCGTCTGAATCGGACTGCGGTGCTGCTTTGGATATCGGTTTCTTCGAAGCTGATACCGATGGTTTGCTCACTTGTTCATCGTCGCTCGAGTCTGACTCGGCTTGTGCCTTTGCAACGTGGACACCTTTGCCACCGCGAGGCGCAGGTTTCCTTCGTGTCTCGTCGTCATCGTCGCTGCTCTCTGTATCGCTGCTTGACTTCATCTGTTTTTGCATGAAGTTCAAGGCATCTTGCAACGATGGAGCTTTCGTCTTCTCGATGGTGCTGTCGTTTGGAGGAGTCGTTGCCTTCTGTCGCTTCGATGGAGACTTCGCAGTTGCGGGTTGCACTCGTTTCATGGCTTTGTTATGCACTTTGGGTGCAGACGCTGCTTCTTTCGTCTTGGTGATTACTGGTGGGGTAGATGCCTTCGTCGGTGTCGTTGATGCTACCACAACAGGGCCCGCAACAGAGTTCACTCTACTATGCTGCGCTTGAACTCTCTCGGACGGCAATCGCGCTGCCGTCAATTTAGACACCTTCTTCTTCTTCTTCTTCTTCACAAGCGTCGGAACGATGTCGTCCGCTTCCTTGGCGGCTTGCTTCGCCGCTTTCTTGGACGTCGGCGGTGCTTTCACTCCGCGGTCTACTTGCGCGCGCATATCTTGAACCTCGAAAATGTAAACCCCCTGTCCAAAACACATCGATCTATGCGTTTTATTTAAAAACGTAGACGCCAAACAGAAGAGTGGCGATCGGCGGACTTTTTGCACTGGAAAGACATCTAGGATATTAAACTCATTACGTTTTTCAAATACCCTCACTCGAACTTAAGAGGGCGTATATTGCGCGCCAAAATCGAAAGGAGTGGATCCCAAAGATCTGCCTTTGCGACGTGCTTGCGGAAACCCATGAGGACGAACGGCGATCCATAAAGAAGCGAATGCTTTCGCGGGGTCATGATTTTGATACCTCTGTGGCGCTAATACGTCAGGCTCGAGGGAACGTTTCTATTGCGTTCATCGTAGATCGCTGACGTCCTTTTGCAAATGCCGCATGTGGGGTTCCTCCCAGACACGTCATGGCAGTGTCAAGACTCACAACATCAAGGGGGTAACAGTGAGAAACCAACGGCAAGTTGGTGCTCGAGCAGTCGCGGTAACTGGTGGTGCAGTGTCGAGTGCCACAGTGGACCTAGCAACCACTGACACCTGCTGGGATCATACACATATCGACCGCCACCTCGGAGCGTACCATTGCCAACGACACACCATCCCGCAACCTTTGCTCGTTGGCGTGCGCCATGGTGAGGACAGCTCCATGCATTCCATCGACCGAGCAACTTCGTCCAACAAGAACTCTTTCAACAAACGACAAACGGCACAGATTCCATTGAGGGGCAATAAATTAAGGGGTTTCTATCGACACTAACATTTGTTCTACATGCGAGCGGCAATTTGCTGCCGGACCATGCTATACGGCGACAAAGATGGGCTTGGAATCGCCGGACGACTCTGCGAGGGAGCGCACGAGCGCCTTTGTCTCGGAGAGTTCGTGCTGGAGAGACTGGACAAAGCCCATGAGGTCCTTCATGGCGCCGCGGAGTTCTTCGTCGTTCATGTCGTCGACGGTCTTGACGCCATTGCGCTTGACGCGGCGGCGGCGCTTGATCGTGAGCAGCTGGTCCGACTTGCCGCGGACAAAGTTGGCGTGCTTGAACTCGAACACGATCTTGTCGGCCACGACAAGCTTGGTCTTGCGGAAGCCGTACGAGTTAAGTTGGCGCGAGAACGATTCAAACTTGATGGGCTTGAAGAAGCGCGGGATTACATTCTTCTCGAGCGCGTCGCTGTCGTAGATGGCGAAGGACGCACCATTCTGCGTCCACGCGGCGATTGACTCGGGGCAGCCCTCAAGCATGCAGTAGAGCTTCTCGAGGTACTTGGTCGTCTTGTCCAAGCTGTCGTTCACTTCGTGCTTGACCACAGGCGCACCGATCCACAGGTCGTCGAGGCCCGAGCAGTCGGTTGTGGCCAAGTCCGCATCGCACTCCAGGGAGTCGTCGCTGAGCGAGCCGCAGGACGCCTGGTCCAAGAGCCCATTCAGGAGCAGTTCATCAATGTACACGTCGAGGTGGGTCATGGGAGAGAGATACGAAAATGGCCTCGTCCAAGCCGTTCGCAATGAGCTGATCAGGCGGAAGGCTTGGGACCCGATCGGATGCAAAAAATTTTTGGCCAGCGGCTGGTGACCGACATTCCAAACCTTGCTTGAAGTAATTTTATTCTCGTTCCCTAGAAACCAATCGATACGAACCGAAAAATACCATTAAATCATGTTTTGGATCAAGGAATGTTGGTCTGTCCAATCAACGAAGTGGACAGTTTAATCCAACGCACATACAAAAACCAAGTGCGGGGTTGCAACCGTCCCACAGTTCGTCACTGTCCAACGCGCTGTCCACTCGGGTTTTAACTCGATGGCTCGTGGGGGGTTCAACCAGCCAGAGAAGCTGCACCACTGCTGCCGCCCCATCGTCGCGCGTGATTTGGCCGAGAGAAGAGGGGGAAGGATACCGCCATGGGCGACGAGATCATCGGCATCTGCAAACTGTTTGAGGCGGTCAGAAGACACCTGGGGCGAGCCACAACACTGGTGCTATCAAGGATGATCTCTAGAACATGTACAAGTACGACGCAGCGTCGTAGTGCAAGCAGTCTGAGCCATGACCAAAATCTTGCTTGCTTCCAGTCGGAAGAAAGGGGGCGTAAATGACGATCTTCGCGGTACCATTTGAAATATTTTCAATCTTTTGGGGCGACGAGGGACTCGATATCGGCCTCGACTTTGCTTGCGTTCTTTTGGCCATGGCTGGCGGAGCGCAGCCCATCCTGTAGTTTGCTGCGCCATCGCTCGCAGTAGTATTCTGTGGGTGATGGACTGTTGCTTGGGTTGACATGTGAGTCCGTACAATATGTTAACAAATACCCTCCCATGGCGTCGTCGTGTGTTCAGCGCGAGTTTCATTTGCAGGCAAATGTAAATACTTGTATTGGATTGGATACAATGTGTCGAATTTTCAATGAAAAAGGCGATTTCATTGGTACCCCTGATTTTACGTTGTATGATTGGTCAAAATCCTAAACTGGCCAGATCTGTCAAGACTGGGGTTCGAATTCTGCCCCGTCGACCTTGTGTCCAATATGTGCTCTCCAATTCCTGCAAACAATTTGCCCTGTCATGGCAGCATCAATCCCTCCAAATTGCCACGAAATGCGTACTCCTTAGCAGCAGGAATCGACGCCTTCTTCCAAAGTGGCTTGGTTCCCGCAGAATGCCAGAATTCTCGCAATAGAATCAGACGACTGTCTCGTACAATTACAGTTCAATAAATTAGCAGCCAGGTACATCCTAGACGACAGTTTGGTGTGCCCTAGCCCTGGACGCTGCCAACTTCCGTGCGATCTCCTTCGTTTCGGCCAAGTCGGCATGCAGCGTCTGAACAAACTTGACGAGGTCGGACATGGCGACGCGCAATTCGTTGTCATTCATCTCGTTGATGGTTTTGGGGCCCTTGCGGCGGATGCGGCGACGGCGCTTGATGCCGTGGAGCAGGTCCGGCCGGCCGTGGACAAAGTTGGCGTGCTGGAACTCGAGCACCGTCCTCTCGTGGAGCACAAACTTGGCCTTCTTGAAACGGTACGAGTTGAGCTGGCGCACAAAGCTTTCAAATTTGATGGGTTGGAAGAACCGTGGGATTACGGTCTTTTCAAGTGCCTCGGGCTCGAAGATGGCAAAGGCCGCGCCGTTGCGCGTCCATGCCGCCACGGACGGTGGACATTCATCAAGCATCGCGTAGAGCTTTTCGAGGTACGACACCTGCTTGTCGTCGTCGCCGTCGACGCTCATGGCTTTGTGGGGCGAGTGGCCCGCCGCCGTCGACGACGTCGTGCAGACGCTGGACTCGTCGCTCGACGAGTACTCAAAGATGCCATCTTGGAGGAGGTTGGAAATGTCAATGTCAAGAGACATCTCGAATTGGTTGTGGCTCACGCAGGAAGGCGATGCGGTGTGCATGATGAGAAGATTTGAAAATGAAACTCGAGCCGCACATGATCCGCCAAGCAGGCGTTGCAAATCCCAGCATGTACCAACATTCAGAGTGATCTCCGTGAATGTTGGTAAATTGCCACCCAACTCGTTCTCTTCGACTTCGCTTTGATACAAACCTCAAGTTTGAATCGAAGTTCGAAGCATGTCCAGATCTTGTTTGGCCAGTCGTGTCCAACGCACCAGTGTCCACCGAGCCTGTGATGCAGTTCCCCATGGCAGGCCCATCTTTGCGAGCATGGCATGGGGAGAATGGAGCTGGTATATGATCACACGATGCATACAAAGTGCATGGATTGTATACATCCTCGTGGCTAGGCCTTATGGCGGTCGAAAGGCCCCCATGGCCTTGCCAAACCTGAGTTTGGATACATACAAAGTTGAAGTCTATGACGTGGCAAAAGAGATACGTGCTGAACACACGACCGCACGTTTTGGATAACGACACAAACGAATATCCACGACATCATGTCAGACATGGAGTTGAAACAGTCAAGATGCTAACGCAAACTATGCTGTCTCACTCGAAGCAAAATTCATTTAAATCCCATCGACGACTCGGTCTTGACTTCTTCTTCAGCTTGCATGGTTCGCAAGAGTGCCTTGGTCTCAGCCAATTCCTGCTGCAGTCTCCGCGTGTAGTCGACCAGTTCCTGTACAGACGCTCGGAGATCGTCCCTCCACGGTGCCGTCGCAGGTTTGATGCCCTGGCCCCGCGATGGCCGGACGCGGTACTTGCGCTTGATCGTCGGCAAGAGATCCGGCCGATACCGGAGGAAGCTGTCGTGTTGGAACTCCAAAATAGAAGCGCTTCCTGGCATGCCCGCCGCGAGTTTGGTTTTCTTAAACTGGTACGAACTCAACTGGCGGAGAAAGCTCGCGAATTTGCTCCCTTGAAAGTGTCGTGGGAGGATGGTCTCTTCGAACGCCTTGGCATCCAAAATGGCAAACGCGGCGCCGTCCTGCGTCCATATGGCAATGTGGCCGGGACATTCGTTGAGCACGGCATGCAGCCGCTCCAAGTATGTGGCAGACCTCTCGTCGTCGTCAAACTCAAAGTCAATAGAGGTTGGGGGCGAGAGTGTTGTGCGAAGGGGGGTCGTGACGTTGTCGTTGCCGTGGCGACTGTTCAGGATACCTTCTTGGAGAAGGTTGGAAATATCGATGTCGATGAAGTTGTCGACGGGATTCATGGTGATCTTGCGGACGATTGAAAGGGAAATGCACAAACAAATGCGTCTCTAATGTGAGAACATACACTCTTGTCCATCAGTAGGAGTGACTTACTGAGTGACTGTTGTTCTCGCACCATGAGGTAAAACTTCGATCGAAGTACGATACAATGTCATAGTGAACTTGAGTGAAACAAGATGAATTCGAAGAAGGAGTGAAGTCACAGTGAGGTTGTCATACGCATCAACTATCGTGGGTTGAGACGGACAAGTCACCACAAAGCCAGTCTCGTCGTTAGTTGAATCATTTGCACGCAAGTATGGGTGCAGACCTAGGGTGGTGTCGGCGTGGAGGCAAGCCAACAAATAGTTCAATCCCGACGCTCTGCCGAGGCACTTTTGAAGTGGCTGCAATAACCGAGGTTATACACTTAAAGCACATCCAATTAGATACCGATGGGCCACATAACACTCGCATAAGACCTCTTACCCAAAGTTTGGATCACTGACGAAACAAGGACGTGTTCATTCAGCCAGTTGCAGTCCTCAGTTGAATTCAGAGATTGAGTATTATCGTTGGATGGATAATTTGTGATTAAATGGTGGAGAAAACCACTTGAATTTTGATTAAACATGCTTATTTTTGTACTAATCAAGTGCATGACCCTAGTTCAGTGCACAGCCCAAAAATTTGCCTTGGCGATGAGAAATCAGCATCTCCACCGATTTGTCGTGATTGGAGTGCCTGCCGGAGCTCCTTGAACGGCTAGCGTGAGCATTCGGCCTCACATCAGCCAGAATATAGAAGTTATTGTCCTTAGAGATCCTCTAGCTGCTCTACTTTCTTGGAGGACCTTCATCTCGTCGCTTGGAGCCACGTTGAATCGGATAGATGGTCTTGCGGTTCTCGCCAACTCACTTGGCCGAGCAACCTTTGACGATCGTTGACTGCTTTCGTGACCAATTAATGTTTTCGGAAGTGATTGAATTGTTTCCGAAAAGGGTGACATTTGCCCAACGATCGACTTCTCACGATAAGATCAAGTCATTTCTCTAGTAGTATATTTCTGACGAGTGACAAGTATTTCGATTTGAATGCATACCTCTGACCAGAGATTGGATTCCATCCAATTTCAGTGAACTGCTCCACTTGGATAATTTACCACTATTCATTGTCTGAATCATTTGTCAAGAGGACTATAGAGCGGTATAAGTGTTTGTGCTTTCAAGTTTGGCTATGTAAACACACACACGTCATTCAGGGATGCGAATGCGTCCATCCATATTGACCAAACGATTGGGTGTCGTCAAGCGATACCGTCACCACTGGACCCTACGACGCGATTCCTATCAACTATATCTCGAATTCACGTGGAAATTGCCAGTTCAGGGTCATGGTTGTCGAGTGGTATTTCGCGTTGGGTTCGTACGTCTACGCGACCCAGATCCCACTCTGGCGAGGCAAGCGAATCAAAACATACATTCTGCAATGGACAGGAGGAGTGATGATGGAGCTGGTGGTGTCGCAGACAGAATATTTTCAGTGAATTCAACATGTGTGTGCGCAGAAGTTCCTTGGGATAAAAAGGCAATAGATTGAACCTTTTGGTTATATTGAGAAATCGAGGGACACGATACACACCAAACTCGAGCGACTGACGTCATGGTCATCCTGTTGTCGTCGAAGGTGGCGCGCCTTGAGTCTCGGTATCCAGCATCGCCTGAAGCAAATGTCTAGTTTCCTCGACGTCAGCCTTGAACCCACGCACGGTACGTTGCAGCGCGGCCATCGAGGCACGCAACTCACTCGCAGTCGGGCTGGCTGCTTTCGCCCGGGACGGTCGCACGCGGTGCTGTCGCTTGATGGAGTGGAGGAGGTCGGGGCGATGGCGCACAAAGCTGTTGTGGCGAAACTCAAAGTAGGCCGTCGTCTTGGATTTCACAAAGCGGTACGAATTGAGCTGCCGAAGAAAGCTGGCAAACTTGACCGACTGAAAGTACCGGGGCAAAATAGCCTCTTCAAAGGCGGCGGGGTTGAAGATTGCAAACGCGGTGCCGTGGTTTGTCCACGCGGCAATCTCAACTGAACATTCCTCGAGCATCGTGTGCAGTCGCTCCAAGTAGGGCAAGGTGGAGTCGATCGCATCAAAAGCAGGCGATGTAGCCGGGATTGCAGCGATGCTTGTTTCGTTGCTTGTGGCGGAGGCTGGCCAAGCACCAGTCGCGACACTCGCGCAAACGCTCAAGAAATCATCTTTGTCGTCGAGACCCGACCACGAATCGTTGTTGGTGTCCATCTTGAATTGCAAAGTGGCGACACATGCCGACAGCCATGACAATCACACTCGGCACACTAAACTTAGTCTGTGGATACTCAGCACACTAAGCACGCCTTGTCGAACTACCCACAGCATTGCTCTGGACAGGATCCTTTGTCTCGCCAAAGAACATGCATTCTCACGTGGACAGGGTTCACCACGTCGGATTTCGATGGAACATGTTCTGTTCCGAACTCAACATGCAACGTGCGTTCACAAAAACGGCCTCGTCGCATTTACTACGTCCTGTCAGCCTTACATTGCAATTCACAGCGCATGCCTTCGAAAGGCTCCTTTTTGTTGTTCAGGACGTCGCAGGCCAAACGGGGTCCGGGACTCGAAAGTTGACATGTCAACGATTCATCAAGGATTCCACCTATTTTCAGGTTTACTTGCAACTCAAACGCGCTGAATTAACAACACTAGCCGCGGTTACCACATCGTCCAGGCTACAAATCAACCGGTCATAGTGCTGCGGTCGACGAAAGCTTAAAAAGGGATAACTATCGCATCGAAGTGCTGCTGAATTTATTAGAAAACAATGGAGGATTTCGTGGTGCCGAATTAACTCTTTTATCATTCGATTCAGATGCAAATCAACCCTATATTGTCTTTCCTGATTTTGTGGGAGTCGACCCCTCCATCGACTGAGTGTTTACTTCGTCGAGCGTGACAGTTCGTAAAAGTGATACCAAAAAGCGTCGACATATTCCCATTGGACAGAGTATTTCCCTCCTGTGATTTAATTGGCGAGGCATTGGAAAAGCGAATTGGCAAGCAGGACTGGGACTCAAATTTCGAATCGAATCGACAATACCTCGTATTATATCACACCACCATGTCAACTTGACGTCAATACATTCAGTACTCCAAAATATCTAGCAAAATATTTAGTATGGCCCAGCTGCATACATCGCCACAACCCGACCTCGTCACAACTCTAAAGCCGTGGTATGTGCGACATTCATCACCCAAAGAGAAGGTCAAGTTGGTCGTCGCGCGTCGCTATTCTGCCCGCAATTACGGGCTAAATGAACCCGAAATCTACACTCATATCCCCAACGATCATTTGGTACATCAAGTATTCAGTACTACGACAGTCGTAATCATGCTCTGTACTACATAGTATATCCATTTCTAGATTGTTACGACGAAGTATTTGTACTATGTAGTACAGCCAAAATACAAAGAGCGAGCATTGAAACATCGATGGTGGGTTTGTGCAAATCAGTGGACACTTCAATCAACAATAATACTAAAGGGATATACGTGTGCATGTGGTGTCTTGTACTCCCGGAGTACAAGTTGGTACTAGTATTCAAAACCACCAATTTTTCAGTTGAGTATTACGACGTATATAAATGGTCTCAAACTCCTGTTCTCCCGTCCTGGGCGTCAAGGTCCTTGCTTGGTGGAACACGCGTGTCAGCAAGTGCTTGACGCTGAAAATCTTGATATGGGTTAGAAATGGACGTTCGGGGTTCGCACAGCCAGGCAGGCCATCACTCCGATTGTCCACCGCAGAATGTATGTATCTCAGATGTCCCAGTTGAAGCAGGGTGTGGGTGCCCCATGCCGATGGTGAAATAGCAACAACAGAATTCAAAATCGAATTTTTCCTCAAATGACAACCACACGACTCGCGTTCATCGATTCGCCCGCACAACTCGAGACCTGCATTGTTACACCCATTTGGAGCGGCGACGACGACGACTTTTTGGACGTCCTCCTTTCCCCCGCCGCCAACGACATCGTCAACGACGTCGCCCCCGTCACACTTTTATCAAGTCCATCGAGTCAAAAGAAGAACGCCATGGGTGACGAAACGGCGTCATACGTCGAGCGGCTGTACACATTGTTGGAGGAATGTCCAAACGAAATTGCCATGTGGACCGAAGGCGGTTCGGCGTTTGCGATCCTTGATCCTCCGGCGTTTGAATCCACGCTCCTCCCAGCCTACTTGCAGCCTGTCAAGTTTGCCAGCTTCCTTCGCCAGCTCAATTCGTATCGATTCAAGACAATTAAGCGAGGCATTGCTGCGTTGGAGTTTAGCCACCCCAAATTTATTCGCGGGCGTCCGGGGCTGCTTCGGACGATCAAAAGACGGCACCGCGTGCGGCCGTCGAGGGCGGGGACAAACACAGTCAAACACGTCACTCGGCAAGAGCTAGCCTCGGCACTTCACGATTTGGTTGCGAGTGTGCACTTGCTGCGAACCGAAATGGACGAAACAAAAGCGTTGGTGCGGTCCATGATGGTCGACGACGCTGAGTGTTCGAGAAGACTGTAATGCTCCGATGGTGGAGTTACACCTTAAGAGCGCATGCGAGACTATATATGTATAATCGAATGGTTGAGGCTGATTATGGGGCCGTCAATGTTGACTTCGACTGCATCGTTGAGCTTTCGAGATGAATCGAAGTTGCCACAAAGATCGATAATCTGTGATTGTCACCAGGTGTCATCTGTAGACAGTACAATATCATTCCTGCATTGGACGAGCATTTCTTCGCCCCCCCCCAAGCACCGTTTTGCCATCACACGGAAAGCCCTCGTTGTGATGGATGGCGCACTTAGGGGATCCATTCAACTCAAGGGAAACGTTCTCCTCAATCGGATCTATCTTGTTCTTTCTCTCTGATCGGTTTTTCCAACTTTCTCCTTCAGGGACACTCGAGTCGGAAAGGAGGACATTAGTTCGTGCCCTTCAATTTTGTCGTCCGATTTTTCGTCCTTTTCTGTTCGTACTTCAAGTAACGACAATTCAACATCGCCATAGTGTGTCCGCGGACAATTCATGCCAAGTTGATAACTGAAACGTCCTTATGGCATCTGGCTGGCATTCACATGCGGGAGGTGCATGTCCATTCCCAATATGTCAAACTCGTGGCTCTGCGGATCCCACTCTTTCCAACGGAATGTATGTTTTTGAGATCTTTTTTCCTCGCCTTCCATTCGTTGAAATGGACCAATCAACGGTGCGTGTCAATTTCACCTGGGAGTTTGTGTCCAAAACATCGGTCTCGAACCACCGATGCCTGAATGCGATCCACTCCTTCACATCTCGGCCGCGCCGCCACCGCCAGTCGGGACCTTGTGGTCGTCGGTCTTTGCACTCCTCAGCACCATGCTTGGCGCCGGCATCCTCTCGCTCCCCGCGACCATGGCGTCTGTCACCGTCGTCCCCGACATATTTCTCTTCGTCGCAGTCGCCTCCTTGACGTACATCACGTGTCATGCGTGCTTTCTCGCGGCCTCCTTCACGGGCCAGCACTCGTACGAAACAGTCGCTGCCACGCTCTTTGGTCCGACGCGTCAGTGGTTTGTGCGCCTTTTGACGCTCGTCAAGCTCTTCGGTGTCCTCGCGGTCTTTGTCGTCGTAGCCATGGACATGCTGCATCCCTTTGTGGCCACCATTGCCTCGCGCCCTGTGGTCGGGATCGCATTGACAGCGTTCACGTTGCCCTTCTGCTTGACCGACACCCTCTACGCCCTCCGCCACACCAACGCCGTCGTCGTGGGGTGCGTCCTCTACACGTTTGTCGTCGTGGCCGTTCGCGCTGCCATGGTTGTCGCCTGGCCCGCCACGTCAAACGTCTCGGGCCATGACGACCCTCCGTCATCGTTTGCCCACAACCTCGCCCTCGCCTTGCCTGTCCAAGCCATGAGTTTTGGCTGCCAAATCAATTCGGTCCGCATCTACGGCGAACTAGTCGACAAGTCCCTCATGCCCGCCGTGAATGGCTGGTCGCTCGTGTTTGGGTTTGTGTTTTACGTAGCCTTTAGCCTCTTTGGCTTTGTTTGCTTTCAAGGATTCCCACCGCCAGACATATTGATGGGCTTTGCGACCGACGATTGGTTGGTCAACAGCGTACGCCTCGCCCTCGGTGTCTCCATGGTGCTCAAGATCCCGCTTCTATATCAACCCTTCTTTGAAGTACGAATCTCGGAGATGGTAATCAACGATGGCCACACATTCAAGTAGGTCGTCCATGCCATCGCAACGACGTCCACGAAACCATCCGCCTTGCAGACTCCTGCGTTGCCCGCACCGACAGCTGGCTTTCGTATCACGGCTGCTGTGTTGACACTGGCAATGACATGTGCCACGGCCATTGCGTTCAAGAACTTGAGTGTCATCATGGGCTTCATGGGGGCGACGGGCTCGATTCTCTTCAACGTGTGCGTTCCAGGTTGGACACGCATGGACGATCGTCAGCAATTCCTAAAATACGTCTATGACTAGGCATGTTTCTGGTCGAAGTAGGGGTAGGGTCCCAGTCGAGCCAGACCAAATATTTCGGCGTGACCCTCGTCGTTGCTGGGCTTGCCATGTCCACGGCTAGCTTGGTTGGTCTACTGACGTAAAGTTACTTTAATAAAACTTGCTCCTTGATGGACAAACACCAGGGCTTGAGAACCATGGCAGTCGCAAGAAACGAAGTCCAACGACGAGAGGCCGTGCTCTCAATCACGACTGGCAGCCAAAATGCGATTTCCAAGGCGTGTGAAATGCTTGTGGGCGAAGATGACTTGCTTTTTTTGGTAAGTCCCCCACTTACTCTGGCACGTGAGCCCAATTGGAGCCGTCAACGGCAGCCTTGAGGTCTTGCAAACCAATTAAAAAGGGTTAGTGCTAGAGCACATGGCATTCATCTTGGACAACTGGGATGCGTCCAAGAAGAAACCGAAAGTGATCAACACGATCCCTGGCAACCCCACGGGTGTGAGCGTGACGTTTCAACGGAAGCAGCAAGTTTATGCGATTGCGTCCGAACACAATTTGAAATACTCAAGTGCTCTAGCTCATGGATGTCCAACGCGCCCTTCGCTTCGACTCTTACTTTTTCTCTGGGGCTATCATCGGGGAACTCATAAACACCCATGATTGTTGGCTTGTCCACAATAACCCGCATTCCTTCTGTCCACATAAGAATGCGTGTACCTTGTCATCAGAAATCTGTGGATTTCAACGCATATTCGATCGTCCACACCACATGCGACGAGACATGACGGGCCGACTTTCAGGATGGTGGTTTTTCACGAGGACGACATGACGACGGAGTTTTCCTCGATGGTAGCTTCGATTTCCTCGATGGTAGCTGCGTTTTCCTCGATGCTGCCATTTCCTTTGTGAGTTTGACTGCGAGTGAGGGATTGTCGTCGCAACCCTGAGCAATACTTTCATCCGTCTAGCATCAAAACGCAGCCATATTCACCCGCCTTGCTGTCTACGATGGAATTCAGCCTTGTGTCAAACAACACTTGGTCAGACAGCAATGACGCCTCACAATTTCGTGATGCTACTACGTCGTTCTACGTAGTAATATGATGTTTGCGGGGTGTTGATGCTCTCTGGGCTTGGAGGGCAGGAGCTCAACGTTTGTATTGCTTGTGACACGGGTGCACTCCAATCACAGGAAATCTTGTTTCACTTGGGTTGACTATACTGGCTACTATTATTCCGATCGAAGTTGGACACGCCAATCACCATCACTCCATGATTGCTGAATGTATGTCAAGCGTTCTCCCACTCGGACGACCCAGGTGACTTTTGCATATTTCCATTTTATCTCTTGATATGAATCCCATCGACGCCATCATTGACGTCGATATCTCCAACCTTCTCCAAGAAGGAATCCTGACCAGTCGTTGCGGCAACGACAACGTCACAGCCCCCCATCGCACGACGCTTGTGCCCCCAACCTCGATAGGGGACTTTGAGTTTGACGACGACGAGAGATCTGCAACGTACTTGGAGCGGCTGCATGCGATGTTGGACGAATGTCCCGCCCACACTGCCGCATGGACGCAGGATGGCACGGCCTTTGCCATCTTCGACACCAAAACGTTCGAAGACACAATATTGCCACGCCACTTTCAAGGTATCAAATTTGCGAGCTTCCTCCGCCAGTTGAGTTCGTACCGGTTTAAAAAAACCAAACTCGCGACTGGTATGATGGGGATGGCATCTATCTTGGAGTTCCAGCACGACAGCTTCTTGCGGTATCGACCGGATCTCCTGTCGGCGATCAAGCGCAAGTACCGCATTCGGCCATCGCGGGGGCAGGGCGTCAGGCCCGCGGTGGCGCCACCGAGGGGCGATCTTCGAACTGCTGTGATGGAACTGACTGACTACACGCGACGCCTGCAGGAGGAGCTAGCGGAGACCAAGGCGCTTTTGCGAGCCATGGAGGCAGAGGAGGACGAAGAAGAAATCAAGACCGAGCCGTTAGAATTGTAACACTAAATCGAGTATTGTACTGTGGGTTGTCCAAATGTCTTGACAATTGCCCGCCTGACTCAAAGCAACGGATTTCATTTGTGTGTGATGGGGGGATCGTTCATCCAAGCAAAGTGGACAGGCACAGTGCCACGTCATAGACTTGGACTGTGTAATAATTGCAATTGAAAACTAGCAACGTAGAGCTAACACTTCATTGAGTACCATGTTCAACTACTGCGCAGTTCTGCTCAAAGTTGCACTGAAGGTCACGCATTCACACGTTACAAATGTCGCCGCCGACGGTCCACCAAATCGGCGTTACATTTACAATGGTGTTCTCGAAGGATAAACATCTACTTCTGGACTGAGCGGCAATCAACTTAAAGGACCTTGGTGGGGCACGATGTACACGCACATTGCGAGCGTCTCTTCAACTCGACCTTCAAGTAGTCGTTCACGGCCTTGCGATTCACGACAAAGGCCACATTCATGGCCCCACGGAGGCATCCCGCTGCAGTAAAAACTGCACCACTTTCAAATGTCCATTCATCGCCCACGCCGTGCATCCTTCCTGTCGATGCCGATGTAAGAAGCTGACGACGTCGAAGTGCCCGTGCATGGCCGCGCCATCCATGGCTTGGGTCGTGCAGCAGCCACGGTGGTCGAGTCTGTGATGGAGGTACGTTACCATGGAGATATGGCCTTGTGTGGCTGCCACATCCAAGAGCACCGAGAGGTAGTCCTAACGTGGTTCAAGTCCTTGCGTAGGATGCTCACGACGCGGAGGTTCCCGCTGTAAACAGCCTGGAGCACGAAGATGTTGGACATGCGCGGCAACGTGGCAATCACCGCTGGCAGGTGCGAGACACTGTGTGTGGTGTACCAGTGTTGGAGGACTGCGTCGATGTGCTGACCATCTTGTTTGGAGTTGAAATCGTCGTCGATACTAGTACCAGGCAAGCGCAGGTTGCGCAAAGGCACCATGTCGGCGGGGATGCCCCGTTGAAAGAGGAAGATGGTGCGGAGGATGTCTGTACGTGGGAGGTCGCCATGGTTCTTGTATTGACTGCGAGCGTCATGGTCGTCTCAGCACATTGTGTTGCGTACCTTTGCCATCCTCGTCTCGTGATACCTGTCACTGATTGGCTGAATGCTTGAAGTTGGGTTGACATGAAGCCAATCAGATTTCTTTGTGTCCGACAGTCACATCATTTCAACACTGGCACATCAATTTGGGCAGTCGTGGGTTCGAAGTGATGAAGTCATAAGAGGACAGAGTGCCGAGAGACCTTGTGCTCGACGACGACCGGGACTTACAGCCACTTTGCATGACTTCATCGTCGACTCCTCCCCAAAGGTCAAACCTGCTCATTCAGTTGATTAGGTGGTTCTTGCCTGCTGTCGCGCGGGCTTTCTCTCATGAACACTTGCTGCCATTCAGTTTGATATATATATGTCTTGCTCCCCTGTCCCTTGCAATAGCTTCTGGCAACAAGAGGATCAGTTCGAGCCTCGTGTCGAGAGCTTGGGGTTTGGAGGAGCTAACGACCCACAGCTGATGGAACGACTTCGGCACGTCAGTCGAGTGGATTCCCGCACAATGACAACAAATTCAAAGCTGCAAGTGAATATCTTGGTTGTCAAGGTTTCAGCAACGGCAACAAGGCAAAGACAGCAATTTACTTTTTAACGGCATGGAGGAGTCCGCCCATGGCTTTCTTCAATTACAGGTTATGCACCGACAGTGCCCAATCACATTCAATTCGACCTTCAAGTAGTCGCACACGGCCTTGCGTTTCGCGACAAAGGCAACGTTCATGGCCCCACGGAGGCATCCTTCTGACCGCCGCTGTAGTAAAAACTGCACCACTTTCAAATGTCCATTCATCGCCGCGCCATTCATCGCCCGCGCCGTGCATCCTTCCTGCCGATGCCGGTGCAAGAAGGCGACAATTTCCAAGTGCCCGTGCTTGGCTGCGCCGTCCATGGCTCGGGTCGTGCAGCAGCCACGGTGGTCGAGTCTGTGATGGAGGTACGTGACCATGGAGAGATGGCCTTGTGTGGCTGCCACGTCCAAGAGCGCGCCGGGGAAGGCCACGACGAGGTTGAAATCGAAATGGAAGGCGCGGACAAGGCGAAGATCGCCAGTGTATACGGCATGAAGGACGAGGACATTGGCCATTCGCGGCAACGCCGCAAGCAACGATGGTATGTGTGAGAGATCGTGGGCGGCATACCAGTGCTTGAGGACCGCGTTGATGTGCTGCAAATCCTGTCGGGATTTGAACTCGTCGCCGAAACCTGGGACACAGAGCTCCCGCAGCGGTACCATGTGGACGGGAATGCCATGTTGAAACTGAACAATGGCGCGAAGGACGTCCGTGGTTTGTAGAGCTTGCAACGCAGTCATGGTTGCTTTGAGCAATGCAACGTGCTGGATTCTTCTGCCGAAGTCTGGAGTGGGCAACGAATTGCTGATTGGTAGGAAATTTGGGGAAGAAGATCCAAATTTAAGCCAATGAAATCGACTCATTTGTTGAAGCAACGTTGAAGTGGCAAGGAAAGCGCGAGAGCTTCCGATCGAGTAAGATAGCCTCAAATTTAATTGCGCGTTCCAAGCATTTCGATGTCAGTCGCCGCCTTCGTCTCTGCATGTTGCAAATAAGATCGTATGTCAAAGCATCCGCTTGGCCGACTTGCCAATCGCAACACCAACCTCGATGAGCCAACATGGTGTCGCTCTCACTCAAATTCGTCCAAGTGGCGAAGGAAATAGAATATTTTCGATAGGGTCTGGCCAAAAAATTATATTATGCAACCCCCTTGCGCCTGCTTTGGTTCGTTCCACAAAAGGCGATCGAAGTTACTAGTAGGCAATAGCACCTCATACGCTTTGAGAGTTCGTACTCTGGTGTACTAAGTAGTAGTACCTATAAGTTCACCTACCACTCTTGCGCTGGCACTTGATTCAAAAGGCGACGACAGTTTGACGCTGGCTTTCTCTCGTGCATCTTGGGATCTCGGACATTTGACATTCGTGACATTAGACACTCTCAATTTCGTCAGCACTCGGATTTCGACGAATCACAAATGGATACTCTGGCAACGCATCGCCCCCAGGTCGTCCAAGAGGGGAAGCATGGCCTCGAAATCTCGGACGTGAACCCAGGCAACGTTGGCAACATATGTGGACTGGCAACATATTTGGAGATGCAGC
>VJMH01006955.1:0-40951 GCA_009835185.1 Aphanomyces stellatus | reverse complement strand
GGCTTTTCATTCCAAGCCAGTTTGCTTGCGGCGGACTTGAGCGGTCGCCAGCGCTGGTATCTCTCCAAGTGTTTGGAGCCAAATCCAGCCAAACGCGCTACATCCGCCACCACTATTTTAAAAATGGTCGACATGAAATCGAGTGTGACGACTGCCGTTGTCGTGGTAGAACCACCTGTGCAAGTCATGCCACAGAAAGCGCTGCCTTGTTGGCTGCCTTGTTTTTGGTCGTTGACAATTCCTCGGAGACGCATTCCCATGGGAGACCAGCTTCGGTCGATCCACTGCAACCTTGACTTTCTTTCGCTCGAATCAATTGCTAGTGGTTGTGTATTGGACTCGACAGATAATACAATTTTTGTCCAAGCAGACTCTGCTGTCGTGCAGCTTGTGCTTCCATTCTTGAAGACGCTGCTTTTAATTGTCGAATGTGTGGATTTTCTAGCTGACGAAGGGGCAGCCAACGACCTTCCATTATTGCCAGCAACGTTGCCGTCCTTTGATTCGCTTGAAAAAGTCATCCAAGCCCTCGAATCAATTCATAACCCGGTTTCGTCGCTCTCAATGGAACTCGTAGCTCTTGCGGGTCGACTCGCCGACGGATCAAATGTTGACATTCCTCACTTACGTCAGGATTTTATCCAATCGATTCAAGAATTCACGCAGTCTTCAGCAACAACAACTCTCATTCACGACCTGTTTGATGCCATTGCGGCAGAAAAAAACCTCCAACCGCCTCGATTGTTGTTTGGGTTTCGAAAAGTTGCCATCGATGGAACTACTTGGGTCTGCCAAACCCACTCCAGTTCCCCGACTGGTTCATGCAATTCAAACCTACTTCCGTTGCCAGGCATTTGGCTGCTGGACGCTGCGATAGCTCATGTCCCAAATGGGTGGCAAAAGAGCCCCCAGGTATTGATGGACGTAGTTTTTCAATTGCGTTTTCAGTGTGAAAAACACGACCAAGGAAGCTGCAAGTATGCCGCCAAGTCTTTTGCAATCCTGGGCGGATCCAGTCTCATGTGCACAATCTTGCCCATTTTACGAGCTTGCGCATTGTTGCTCAAAGGACTCACACTAGCGTCGTTTTATGATTTGGAAATGGGCAATGGGTTTCAGTTTGACTTTCAGAATGCCTTGCGACATGTCAATTTCGTTGAAGCATTGGACGTGCTCCATAAAACTACTGGCCCCCGCTTGGCATTTGAACCAACGCTCGTTGCGCTGGTGGACCGCCTCGAAAACGAGGAACTCGTTGACAATCAAGCCCAGAATGCCATGAAAGTTATGCGACAAATGTTTCTGGACCTCCGCGCCTCGGTGACTTTGGCGGACGCAATCTCCCAGATTGGATTGGATGCAACAAAGTCGCAGCTCAACGACTTGCAACAACTCGAACATACCTCCGGCAAAGAAAGTGCGCTTTGGGTGTGCAATTTTCATGCCATGGAAGTGGCGCCTTGATGTGACAACGACCATACTTGACGAGAAAAATGAATGCGATTTCGTGTTTCGTATAACGTAACGTGGACTTTGTTTCTATTATTTTGTCGTGGAAAATCCTTTTTCGCACGTGAGTGACTACTATATGTTCTCCACAAGTTACCCATGCTGAAGATATCGTGCTGGGGCGAGCGAAATTTACAGGCTCGGACACACCTTCACAAAACTCCGGCCTCGGTGCGACTGCATTAGAGATAGACCTCGACAAGGGGCGTCGAGTAGATCCAAGACGCGAAGACGTTTGCTACACTGATTCTAAATGTACCAGGCTGAAATGCACGCATTCCTACTTCAACTGGACACAAAAGGAGAAATTGGTCAATTATTTCGAGGCGAACCATCCGATGTGCGGTGTTGACGAGGAACCATACTTGGATGCTTGTCAGGAATCAAAATATTTCGACATGGAAAAAAACATCTAGGATTGAATATTAGATTTTATAACAATTTATGGTGCACACGACGACATAGAGCAGGATGTGGTGCATTTTTCCGACACTGCCACGATACATGTATTCGAGTAAAGCAACAACAGCCATGAAGGTGCACACTGAGATGGCACGACATAACCGGGTACGGAAACCAAAAGCTCTCTTATGTGTTGGCACACATTGGAACATGATACGTAGTCATTGATTTCACCAACCTGCATTGAGTATGCTCATCAAAATTCTCATGATGAACCGAAACACAATCCAAGGAACTGACGACGCCTTTGAAAGATCTAGTCGTTCAATTCAAATCCCAACGTGTAAATCGAGCAAAGCCACAGTTTTTAGTCCAAAATGTTCTCAAACTCAGCCCACAAGCATGTCAAATGGTGACTGAGTCGAACCATGGAGAGAACACAAAATCTCCATTTTTCATTGGCACGTTATGTGCACCACTCGATGAATATACAGTTCATACAGACTTACTATCCAAGAGCTCAAGACGGGCTTCACGCAGCATATGCAGAACGCATTCACTCGAGGGCCGTTAGGTCGTGCTTCAAGCAATGATCTGCTGGTTGCACGGTGGGCAATCGCTTGATGTAGCCGGTCGCAGCCTGCCCGTGCCTATCTTGTACGTAAGAGAGGGGTATCGTGGCATTTTCGGCGGCCAAGGGAAATTATATGCCGCAATGGCATCAAACAGGTCGTGAATGAGAGTTGTTGTTGCTGAAGACTGCGTGAATTCTTGAATCGATTGGATAAAATCCTGGCGCAAGTGAGGAATGTCAACATTTGATCCGTCGGCGAGTCGACCCACAAGAGCTACGAGTTCCATTGAGAGCGACGAAACCGGGTTATGAATTGATTCGAGGGCTTGGATGACTTTTTCAAGCGAATCAAAGGACGGCAACGTTGCTGGCAATAATGGAAGGTCGTTGGCTGCCCCTTCGTCAGCTAGAAAATCCACACATTCGACAATTAAAAGCAGCGTCTTCAAGAATGGAAGCACAAGCTGCACGACAGCAGAGTCTGCTTGGACAAAAATTGTATTCTTCCATCGACGCATCGAAGGCCATGGCCACGGGTTGCTTCATTTCAACATGTTGCATGGCCACGATACACTGCAATTCGGTCTGGGCGGATTGCAATCCCGTGGTCAGCACCTCCAAAACATCGTCGAACCGATTCAAGCGATGTAACATGTCCCCCATCATTGCCGCGTAGACATCATCTTAGCCAAGGTCGATGCAGGCACGTGCATCCTTCCACGCACATTCAGTGTTTCCAGCATATGCAAAGGCAACTGCACGGTATACCAAGTCATTCACATTTTGACAGCCAGTTGGGGGAACAAAACGAGAGAGAGCAGCAGCAAAGGCTTCAGCAATATTGTTTGCAATCAAAGATTTTACGACGGAAGTTCGTATTTGAATTTTTGTCTATGATTTTATCAATTTTAAATTCACAACGATTTCCTGACCTCGTCCAAAAACTGCGCAAGCTTCGAGTGCTTATGTTTGCTAGCAATTTCCGACGCTGCGTTTCCGTCCTGGAAAATAGGTTGAGCATCCCGTATTTGGCGATGAATATTTTGCTTACATTGTTACGAAGTGTCAGACTGGCGCCAGTGCCAACCAATATGCGAACTATTTCCAAGTGTCCCATTTCCGATGCGACCATCAAGGATGTTCGCCCATCCTATGCAGCAAAAATGACGCATGGCAATACTGTCATTGTTGCGTACACTGCTGACGACGTCGACGCATGCCCCGTTCGTCAAATTCAACCAATTTGCCCCTTTCGAAACGAGGAAATGGCCAAATCCAAGTGTCCTTCCTGGAGGCCAAATAGAGTGCCGTTTGTGCATCCTGGTCATATGCTTCAAGAGAGAGACGGAAATTTTGTCAGATTGGTTGATGCTTGCCCCTTGCGAAAGAAGAAACTGGATAATGTTCAAGTGCCCCTCCCCGGAGGCCTCATGGTTTCCATGCTTGTCAAAACGTGTAAGTCAATGTCTGACTTGCCTCTCTAACCACAATCCGGATACTTTTATTCGTATCCGAAAGTGAAATGCAATTTGTACATTTGTACACATGTGCAATAAATACTCTTGTACGGTACATGTAACTCTATAAAGAACACGAGTAATTGAAGGGACAAAATGTCACGAAGAAAGAGGTCCACGAGAGTCTTGTTTCTTTCGATATTGGACGACTTAATATTAATAGTGTTCGAGTACCATTATTATTGCTCGTAAACTAAGAGCAATTAGAAATTCCTAACACTGCTCTCGAGGTCGTGATTGGTTAGATCATCTTGTTGTGTGTTAGTTGACTTGGATTGATCAAACGTCTCCTCACATGGCATCGACACATCGTCGACTGCTCGAACCCTCAACGACGAAATGTTTGGCTCGTTCAAAACAGAGTCTTTGGCCCACGTTGTGCAATCGCCTTGAAACTGCTCACGCGCGTACGCCAATATTTTTAATCCATTTGGCACGGTGACTTTTTGGATGGGAGCGTTCCACGGGAACACGAGCGCCGAAATGTTGTCTCCGATTTGCATGAGTATGGGTGGCACGTCCAATCCAAACAGGTTGGGGTAAATCCCAGCAAATTCAGTCGGTGTGACAGGGCAATTGTTTGCTCGGTGGAGTTTGAATGATTTGTACTCAGATACCAGCCTGCCATCAATTTTAATTACAGTCTTAGACTCTTGAAAATTGTAATCGTTGTACAATGTCATGCAATATCCATCAAAGCTGCTGAAGGTCCAAAAAGTCATTGAACTCACCCCGATAGAACATCCATCAGGCAACCAGGCTTCTTCCCACCGACCAATATTAGGTTCTTCTTCGTCCACGTAAATTCGACCAAAGGGGCCACCAAAGACAGAAGGCGGTAATGGATCTAGCTGCGGCGGGGGAGCTTCACTTGCGAGCACCACTTTGACCGACCTAATTTTAGCACCGAGGCTGCGGGGCGATTTCACCACGGGGCTTGTCCAAACTACATATCGACCAAGTAACCAGGGCCGGTCGTACGCGACCAGTGCTAATCCGTCTGGAATATACAGCACGCTCCAATCGAGTTTTGGGAGAACCATGTATTCTTGATCGAGGACAAATGTGATGTTGGCCTCTGTGCACACTTTCGAAGTAAAATGCCCGCGGACACCACGCAACCCCGTCGACTCTGTTGGAAGCAATGCCACGTCACTTGATTGAATCACACGAAACGACTGCATCGAGTATAAAAAGTCAATGCCCTGCTCTTCTGCCGTGTAGATGCCAGACGGTATAATTCGTCGCTGGCCTTGAAACTGCGACCCTGAGTACACCACCAACGCCAGGCTGGCTGGCACATCCACTGTGTCAAATCCATGTGCACCCAATGTCATGGCAAACACAATCAGGGACGCTGAAGTTTCCCGCGCAGGAACGAGCAGCGACCAGTCCGAGCGCCCCTCGCGCCCATGCTTCAAGAAGGCCACGACCGACTCGTCATCGGTTGTAGGCAGTGCGCCGTCTGTTCGATAAACGCGAAACGAACGCACGAACGGATATGTACCCGACTCAGTCAAGATACGAAACGAGCCTTTGAAATCAGGCCGACAAAACGCTTGGACGATGACCCCAGGCGGAATATCGATGTAATCGACTTGATTGTGCGAGGAGAGTTCAACAATATTGGAGCGGTTGTCGCCAACAGAAATGACATCATAAGCACGAATTTCAAGTGCTGAGGTTAGGTATATTTTACTCGCCCATACGATGGAATCCGGCGATGACGCATCATCACGTACAAAGGATGCGACATTGGCTTTTTCGATCACAACAAATGACGCCATGGTTTCCCATATGGCAGGTGGCATATCCCCCATCGCAGACCAAACAAACAAGCGATTGCCTTGATAATTGGGGCGCGCATACATGACGAGGGCGAATTCACTGTGAACATGGAGGCATTGGAAGGTATCGTTGACGATGGGCTCCTTCTCGTGTAGATAAAGTGTCTTGGTGGGAAGACCTGAACACCGGTAACTTGTAAATAGGTAGACAGCAGGCGGCATAGGTATGGACTGGATTTGAAACGATTGGACTTGGAACAATTTATACGTGGTGAATTCCTGTATTTCATTTTGCGTGAGTTGGACGCTCGAGCCCGCAAATTGTTCGCCTTGGTACACCACCAATGCATGTAAAAGTGGGATTCTAATCCATCCAATTGAGCCTTTGAAAGTCGAGACTGCGTCGCCGGCTTTGAATTGAAGCGGTGGTCCATTGAAGTTGGGCAATGGAAATATTTCAACCATGTCCATCGAAGCATTGTACAACACAACATCGATTGATCCAATCTGAAGGGTAGTGCAATATAACGTACGGAATGGAAATGCAAACGTTTTGTTGCCCGTAAACGAGTGGCGAGAGTAAATGACAGCCACAAGGTGTCGGGGGACAACGATGCGTTCCAAAGTCGGGCCATTCCAGTGGGCAATCGACTCGCCAGCTAACAATTGAGCCACAGGGTTTTCCCTGGAGGCGTGTTGGTATAATTCAATGGCACGCCAGGAATCGTTGTAAGCCACCACTTGAAACGAACGAACAATGGAGGAAACAGCCTTTGGCGTGTAAACAAGTGATCGAGATCCAGTGAAATTCACGCCCGTGAAGCAAATCAAAATCGCATTAATTCCGAACGAAGGGCAATTATCAACAAATTCGAAGCGTCCTTGGAAATCATCGACGGTGTATCCTGGAATATACTGGACAAATGGACCCGAGAGTTTTCGCCAATCCTGTTGGGGGTTGACAAACAGATTGACGGCAGCAAACGTCCAATTGACTTGTGTTACAGAGATGGACCCGACCGCCAAACTGGTCAAATCGACCACATCGCGGGCAACCACTGTTACATTTCCGTTCAAATTTGGCTTGGAATACACGTGGAGCGCGAGGTAATAGCTTCGTAGAGACCCAATCTGCCCTTGAAAATCATTCACAACGGTGCCGTTTGCGAGGGTGGAGGAGGTCCCCTGGAAATTTGGTTCCGAAAAGACTTGGATTTGGGCATGCGCGAACCAACATAGGAAAAAGACGACCACGCAACAGCGTCGGCCCAGACCGACCATCGAAAATGGCTTTCAAACGAGGATCTTTTGTGGTGAAGGATACAATTGCATCGCACTCGATGGAATATTAAAATATTCCATCGTGTGCGATACATTTTTCAAAGCGAATTTTCTTTCATTAAAAAAATATGAAAGGTTTGAGTTGCATGGCTGTACTTAGATTGGGTAATTACCAGGACAACGAGTGGTACTCCGGAGCTTTCAATTCTGAGGTTTACCAATTCCATATCACGAAATACATCGATCTCCATTAATGTGAAGGCAATGACAAGGTGTGGCATTCGCATTATGCATAACATGATATGGCTATATTTGATTTCAATGCAGTCAAAATGTTTACCTGAAAGTTTGCTACGGAAATATACAGGTGTAGTCCAACATCCATGCATATTCTTACGAACATAATATATAACAATATCAATAGCAATTGCATTATTTGTACAATATTCATATATATTATACGATATGTTGCTTAGAAACAAAGAAGTCTCCTTAATTCTCTCTCCCCATATTTTAAATCCGAATGAATGTTTTATGAGCGTTTGTTTTGTCGAAAGTACATGCTCAAACTTGTCACTTGAAAGGGTGAATGTCCGTCCCTGGCGCGATGTATTGCTGGACGTTACCTGACCATATTAGCCATGGGGGTGAGTTCAAACCTGCTTGTTCTGCCTCACTCACCTGACATTTATGCAGATTTTGAGCCAGAGATGATCCTCGGTGACTACCGCCTGCTGCCATCTGAATCCTCGCTCTCTGATTCAATCTTTCACGGTGTGCACATACAAAGATCAGGGATGCCGTGTGCATCAAATTGACGACCAGCAAGCGAGAGATTGAATTTCTGAAGGAATTCCGAACGGCCGATCTGATGAAAAGAGCGATCGTGGCGTCTGGCGCTTTTGAGCAGGTTATATTGAAGCACGAAACATGCTATGCTATCGTGATGAAGCGTGACAACAAGGATTTGAGGTCCAAATTTGCAGCCATCAAGGCCAACGAAGCAATGATAACGAAGTTTGGCTGCGTGCAGGATTTAATTCTCGCACTCAAGTGCCTCCACGACCACGGTGTTGTACACGGCAGTTTATGCCTCCAAACCGCAGTGTTCGAATCCGAGCGTACCAAACTGGTCGATTTTACCCATGCGACGAAGCGAAATTTACCCCGTTTGGCCCACGCCAAGGCCACGATCGCCCGAAATGACCCAGTTTATTGTACACGGTGGGGATTCGCCACCAGCAAAAGCCAACTACGACGTTTGGTGTTTGGGTGTCTTGATTTTGAAGGTATTTTCACCGGGACAGAAAATCAGCCAGTTTGAAAACAAAGAAGAGGCCTGGGTCGTGCATTTGATTGCGAGCGACAGCTTTTCGTTTGACCTGAGCATCCAAGATACTGTCCTCAGTACTCCCCAGAAAATAATTCTCAAGAGATGCTTTGAACAGAATCCCACCCATCGGTGCACATGAAGGATGCTTGGGAGATTTTGCCGACAAAGAATACTATGGACGACAATTTCAAAACCCTGCGAGAAGGCTTATCCGATTGGATTATAAAGACAAGGCCAGGTGCGTTGGGTCTGCGCTCATCACAAGAAGGCGTTCAAGAATGCCTTTGTGGATATGATGTAGTTGCAGAATTCCAAAACTAATTAATCGGAGATATGCGAATTTGTTCATCGTAATGCACGTATAAAAAATCATATGAAGTACTGAAATGTCAAATTTGGCCTCGTCCTGGTAGATCGAGTGAAATCCTTTCCTTTACATATGCACTTTTTAGGTAAAACAGTGGTTTAGAGAACCACAATAATATGCCCCCGATTTAAAGGTGACGACTAAACGGAGTATTTACAATTTATTATAATCAACTCATGCCGTTTGCGTTGCCTTAGCATTACAACCAAATTTGCCAGGATTCGCCTGCATTAAATTTTAATTTCAGTGAATAAATACCAAATCAGAGACAAACCTGGACAGGACAACACGCATCGCAAACCCAAAAAATAGCTCCAGTAGGAAGAACTGTTTTGTGCAAACCACCAAATCCAGTTTCAAACTCCTTTTCACCAAATCCCAGGCTACGCAGTGCCTCCTTCAGCTCTGGGAGTTGGCGAAAAGATTCAAGTGCCTGACACAACAAAGTCCTGTCAAAGTTCGCTTCGTCGACGAAATTTTGAAGTGTCGCTTCGATGGACAAGGAATGCCTTGAGTCATTAATGGTTTCCAACGTTTTGACGTATTTCTTTTGCATATTCAAGCCATTCAATTGAAATTCGCGGCCGTCGTCCAGCGTGAAGTCCAAGATGCTTGTGATTTCGAGGCATCCATTCAAGAGAGAAACTGCTTTTCCAGACCGGTAAAACATGTCCAAATTTTTTGTCGCTGTCTATCGGTGTGCTTTGAGAATTTGTACACTTTGCCAGTTCGCACTGGAAACCAACCCTGAATGTTGTTTTTCGCACTCTCTCAACATCCTCAGCAAATGGCTTCACATCTTTTGAGGCCTCCAAAGTCCAGAAACATGGCAGAGGCACACACACTTTCGGGGTTGTTTTGTGTGATTCATCGCTACTTTCAGATTTCTCTTTTCGTTGTGTGGCGAATTGGCCCGTTGGTTCCTTGGAACATGCCTCCCAAATCCATTGTTTGGATTCGATATCGAAAATCAACTCCATTCCCAAGATTTCATGTTCTTAACCCCGGCGGGTTTCTTGTTCGCGTTTGATAGAGTTTAAAAGTTTTTCCGACTCTCTCTTCGTACTGACATCAATGCAAAATGCACCAAAAGCATGGACAATATTGTCCTTGATTTTTTTTACTCCCTCGTCGGGTACATCGTCATTCGTCAATGTAGCAATCCATTCGATCAATGTTTGCTCAATTGCAAGAGGAGCTGCAGTGGGGTGAATTTTCTCCAACTCTCGGGTTGTATTTTCGAGCAAATTAAGATCCGGCGATTCAAACGAAAGCTCATTTGTTGGGCACTTTAAGTCCCGAAGGCATCGTCTTGCGCGTTCAAAATGACACCAGGCCTTCAAAAATGGTACGGTAGAAAAAACAATATCGGATTCAGCTTTGGACGAAATTTCCCCATCGCGATCGTAACCACATACAAGGCGCGCAGTCGAGACCAACGCAATGACCAAACTGTTTTCCATCGATTTTAGGCGCGCACCACCGGGTATTATAGATGCCGCTTCAGGGAGTTTAATCGCCAATTTCCACAAGCACGGAAGCTGGCATGGCATTCGAATTGGCGCAGGAGCGAACATCGCAGCGGTTTGAGTTTCTTCGGTATTCTGTTATTCGATGAATTCAAACAAGGGCTGAAGTGTCGTCATTCATTTCATCGGGTCTGGTTCCAAGCATTGCGCAATCAGTTTCCGCATTTCTTCATTCAATCCTGTTGTTTTGATACTTCGTTGTACGAGAAACCATCGGCCGCAACGACACGTAAAATTGCTTTGTCCTCAACCAAATTGTTAAATTCAACTAAATTTCCACCGGGGACAAACAAAATCAACAAAAAAACACCGAGACACCAAATATCAAAAGTAGTGGCCGCGTTAAATGGGATTGGATTTGAGCCAAGATAATAATAAGCCATTTCAGGTGGGCAGTACTGGGCTGTACAATGACGCAACATGACGGAGCCAAGCTCAACCGTGTGATCGAAATCAATCAATTTATACACAAAAAAGTACCATAATGACATCGCACGACATTTTCAAGCTTAAGATCACCGTGGAGAAATCCCCTTGAGTGCAAATATGTATCCGACGTCACAACATTTTTTAGGCATGCACACGGCAGTGGCCATTCAGGAATGGAAGGAGGTCATTGCAATTTTCTTTGCCACGTTCCATCACCACAGAAAAACAATTAACGCCATTAATCGAAACGGGTCCCCATCGCACGGCTTGAACCAAATGGATTACTGCGGCGTCGTAATTCAAAACTTTGAAAAAAACGGGATTGTGCTTTCCGGACAATTTTGCAACCAATACACTTCATGCCGTGATCTGACGTGGCAGTGAATATCGAATTGTTGCATGTGGCTACAACTTCTGAAAATAAGTTGTGGGCTTCAAATATACGCCAGGATTTATCAGGCGCTATTAACAATATGCCACAGTAAATTCAAGTAAAAGAATCAATAAATCTTACGAAAGGATTTGACTTGATGAAACTGGCGATATCACTTATTGGACTTGTTCGAATCTATCTCCCACAAGGTGAGATAAAATATGGTATTAACAATAAGAAGAATAGGATATACCAGCAGTAATTCAGCAATATCGTTTGAGGGGCTCGTCCCAGTTTATGCGACTTCGATAATTGTACGATATTGAATCACTTGAAAATCGTCCTGCTCAGAGTCGTTATCGACCATGTAATCAAATGCCGTGTCTGCGCCGACGTCGAGCAAGATTCGAACAACTTCAATGTGTTGTTCCTTCACAGCCAAAAAAGCGCTATCTCTCCGCGCTACAATACAAAATTATAGCGACATATCCTTGGTCGTTTCTATTACGTTGTTTCGCAGGTTGACGTTAATGGCGCATGTGCCATTCATGGATCGGTAGACCACGAGTGTGTTGACAATATCGGCGTAGCCAGCGTGGGCTGCGTGGATGAGCGCTGTCAGTATCACGGGCGTAGAGAAGCAGTGGATGACTTGCACAGGCTCGCTGGGTTGTTCCTTGCGCTGCGAATCGCCAACCCCTTCGCTTGACCATGGTTCCTCCATTTTAGTGATCGCCTTTTTGACAAGGAAAGCACTGTGGTTGATTTGTCAACTCAGAAAACATTTTACTGTGCATTATGGAATTATACAAGTTACCGTGATTTTTTTAAATTCACGGGAAACACAATTTCACGGTTCTTTGTATATAGCGAGCTCAATTTATTTTTATTATTTCACGTCATTTCCCCAGCTCAGAAGTACTGTGAAGTACATGTACATATATAGTACGTGTAAATTGAACGAAACTTTATTACAAATCTATTTACAACGAATAGTATTTCGTGTACAAATTTATTTCAAATTTTCGTTCTTAAGATATAAACTAACGGATATATTTCCAATTCAAGACAATGACCAAGACAAACTCTAATTCGTCCGTCGTCTTCACACTAAAATTATAACCACAACCGTCTCGCAAACGTCAACCAAATCCATGGCCGAACCGTACGCATACGATGTATATCCGCTATCATGTTTCCGAGTAGAAATGCACGCCGCTCATTGCTGCCGCCGAAGGTATCTTCAAGCCTGTCGTGGAAGAGCCATTGAAGAGCGACGACGACGGCAATTTCCAGTCCCCCCTTGTACGCCTTGAGAGTTCGAATATTTATTTGACGCTGTTTGACTTTATTTATGTAGACAGGTGCAAACACTTACGTAGCACTCCCTTGACAACAAAGTTGACGGTGCAGTGTCTACGCAGTCGAGGGCTTCAAGGCCGCCCCGTCCCGCCGACCTCCTCTCGGACCTCGAAAAGGAACACTTTACAAATGTCGCCAAGCACATGACGCAAGCCCTCCTCGCGGCAACCAACTATACCCAAGTCAAGTCGTGGAAACGCATCCACGACCAGATCAACCGCACGGAAGGAAGCAGTCTCGGACCATGCAATGTCCACGCCGTCACAAAGGTCGATGCGGATTTCAACTACATTGCGGAAGCCCTCATCACGACAACAACCGACGCATACAAGACCATGATGAGCATGATCAGTTGCGATTTCATCGACGACGCCGTGCTCACCAACGTAATGACTCCGACGGCCGAGAACTCACACCGATACGTCGGCTTGAAGTGGGCTGCATTCAAGAACTTAATCCCGTCCAAAGACAAGGACTTTATTATCCTCGAGGTGACCTTGTCATGAACGTGTGCACTCATCCTCTGTAGTACATCGATCTCATCGAAAACACCCATGGGCAATAGACATTGCTACGGATCAGGCAGTCTGTGGACGTCCCCGCGTCACTCGAAACAGCCACGATGCAAGAGCGACACTGGCGGTGGAATGTGGAAACGCGAATTGTAAAGAATTATTGTCCAAGCTGCAATCACATGCCATGACCCTAGCGCGATGCCTGAAGACGTGGCAAAATCCATTGAAATTCTTCACAACAATTTTTTCGTCCACGGAAGCATTCAACTTCAAAACGTCGTAGTATCTGAAGTTTCAAGAGTTTTCAAATTGTCTGGCGTATTTGAATAACAGGGAAACATAATGACCCAACGATATTTGGATGGCCCAGAGTATTGTCCTCCTGAAATGGCGCGATGGTTACGTGTTGGGCTTTCAGTCGTAGCGTCGCCAAGCATTGACATTTAGTGTTTGAGGGTGTTTGCTCTCAAAACAATTTTGCCAGATGGAACATTGCTGGAATTTGAAGAACTCAATTCCTACGATAGTGTATTGGACAAATTGACGGAAGAACAATTCTCATTTGAGAGCAGAGATCAACGGGCCTAAGTATTTTTCAACAACAGCTTTTGCTCAAATGCTTGGAACCGAATTTAGAGAAGCGCGCAGTATCGATAAGTCCAATTCTGAAGCTCCTTCAAATAGAGCGCAACATTCCCCTTTTCCCAAGTTGCCTTTTTTCTGGACTCTTTCAATTCAGTTTGAAAACAATATCACCCCAGAGGGCAGCGCCTCAAGTCCTTATCATGTATTCTTGGTGTAGTGCCGGTTTTTCCACTGTCGTTCGAAACAGAGGACGTTGTGAGTCTCCAGGCTGATTCGGCTGTTGTGGGTTACATTCTACCATTTTTGAAGTGTTTGAAATTATTTGCCGAAGCTTTTGGGTTGTTAGAGTACCTTTTCGGACTGAAAGAAATGAGTTCGTTTGAGAATGTGGATTTAGATGCATTAAACCACACCATTACCTCTCTGGTTGCAATTCACGACTCCAACAAGTTTAGTGTTCAAAAACAGTTATCCCCAACATTTGATGACAAAGCAGGTATACTACGCTCACGATAGGTTTCCGTAATTAATGATGTTGACACAGGAAGCGGGACATCGCTTCTTCCAATCGTGAAGTTTACGCCCGACAGCGACCGCCAGGTTTAAGTCCGCCATCCTGGCCAACCAAAAGACGCTGCAGTCGGCTCAAGATGTCGAAATAAAATCAAAGGATTTTTTTCTTAAACATGAAGGACTTTGGTGCCGTTATTATGAAGGCCGCCCAGTCCAAAGACCCCGTCGAAGCGTTTCGATCAATCTTTGGCAAGCTTGGTCAAGCTTGGTCAAGGACAGCCATTGTATTTTTTTTGCTTGATGAAGTACCGGGCTTGCCAGTGGGAGGCGACAAATTTCCCATCGAGATTGATGTTGCGTCGAAAGAATACATGCAATTCGTGGCCACCAACACCCACCTCATCCACAGTGGCTTCAATTGCTTAAGATTGCCAATTCGGCTGCTGGTATATTTTCGGCCATGGGTGTACCCCACGTCAGTACATCCACAAGGGCAAAGATCGAAGGCTTATTGGAACTGCCGTCCAATTCTGTACAAAATTACAAAGCCGTGGAAAGCGCGTTAAATGGGGAAGCAGTCGCATCGGTGCGAAGCCCAGCACTGCGTGAGCTGGAGTTCTTTAGAGACAAGGAAATCAACGGTTCGTTTGCGTGACTTTCTCACAAGTACACACAAGATGGGCAGACGGTGTGGACCTGTGAGGAAGTCGCTTGATTCTGGAGTCTACGAGTTTATGTGATTATTTAGTTTGCATGGCATTTTGGGAATTAAGTCCCTTTAAAATAGAATACAAATATTTTTATCGTCTTGCGTGCAACACTGTCGTAAATTCTTTTGGATGAATGAATTACTTTGTGAATAATCGAATTGTTTTTGAACTGAAATGCCGCGAAAATCTCTTGTTGTGCCGTGATGATGGATCCTGGACCAGCAAGACAAAATCAAGTGAGTCGCCAAATTGCAGGAACTGGGACGAGCCATGGGCAGCTGCTACTGCTGGCGTGCTGGTCCTCGTCCTCGTCGCTGTTGGAGGCATTGCTCTCGCTAGGGCTGTCGTGGGACGAGGAGCTCGCGCTCGACGAATCTTCGTCGCCTCCACATGAGGTCGCCTCGCGAGCACGAAGGTATCAGTGATGTTTGGCGTTCGAGATGTAGATGGGGGCATTTTGGTCGCACAAAATGACCCAGGTACAGACACTCTTTTCCGTTCCCATCGCGAATACTCGACTTTGATTGGCCATGAAGATAAGAAAATACACACATGAAATGACATACAAATCACAAGATAATGTCAAAATACACCAAGTATTGGCTTATCTTCCAGCGGAAATTCCAGATACGGAGAATTTGTCTTGATGTTTGTATGATCTCCCACAGGAAGATAACGGAAGATAATCATTACAGTACATTGAGACGGACGTGAGGTTCCTCCACGATGGAAAGCGATGAAATGACTGTTCGTTGCAACTTCTGGGCCTGTGGGGCCACTACAAATGCATCATATGCATAGCAAAACACCAAGAACTCGATTAACTCGCACACAACAACGTAATTTCGACTTTGTTCCATACAAAAATACCGGATAACGTATCCGGGGCCCTTTAGTTTATGCATGTCAGGATTGTTCATGTCACCGGATTTCAATACCATCGCATATGGTGAGCTTCTCTCACGTGCCTATCTTCACTCGCCCACATCAGAACAATTTTTTTATCCTACGACCGACAAAGGTTGAATCCATGAAAGTTCATCACGCATTCCGCGGCTCTAAAGCTTTTCGCGACTGAAAATAGTACAATAATTAACAACGTTCGCGAGAAGCAGTCCGATGGACTTGGCGCAGCATGGATACTGCAACGAACGTACTTTGTCATAAATGATAATATCGATACCATCGCACGTCAAGAATTATGCAATTTGGTTCAATTTTAGCATGCCTGTAAGCACACAACAACGGCGTTGTTGTGGTCTAAGAACAACGTTGTTGTGACATTAATGTGTGTGACGGAATATCTCAAATCCATGCTCAATCTTTGTTCTCTCTCTGCCCTTGATGGCTCTAGTCTTACTCAAGAAGGATCGCACGCACCATGTGTGTGTTGTCGGCGTCTGTCTGGCACACTGTTTTATTTCTCTGGCATCTCAGCAACGACTCAATAAGTGCCAGCTCACTGAGCTTTCGCGTTGCAGGCTCGGCGTCCATGATGCAGACATGCGCACGATCGGACACGCAGGGAGATGGTGCCCAGAATCGTCTGGCGACACAAGACGGGACGCTCGGTGACGCTATCGCACAAGCCATCCGCCCCAACATGGATGCTCGTTGGCTTCTTGAGTACAGCATAGCAGCCCTTGGCTGTCGATGCCATAATGCTGACACGCTGTATTCCAGGGGGAACAGGAAGTAGTAATATGTAGATGACATTAAACAATTCAAACGCCACAGAGCAATCAGTTTCACTGACTCTGCCGACCTATTTTGTTTGAGATAATCCCACAGAGTTGCCCAGCCTTTCCTCATGCAACACGGGGGCAACTTTCGGCACTCACCAATACACGGAAAGCAGAAAGTCTTGCGGTGCTAATGGATTTAAACTATGGACGTACTTGGCCGTACGTTTTCAAGGCGTGGATGGAAAACTCTGCTGGTGTTAAGCTTTGGAAATCCAACATTTTGTCTGTCCAAGTTCCATCGGCAGATGATGAATTAAAGGTATGTCCTGCAGATTGATAACAAATTTTAATAACCTGGTTCATTCGTAAACAATTTTGCACATGCAATAATACTGGACACTGAAAACATTTACACTCGTGATCCAAAGTCGAAGAGAGTGACAAATGGATTGTATTCAAATGCTGAACTCGTCAACTTTGCAGGCCAAGGGTCAATGCAACTTCACGATCACCAAAAATACCATGTTCTGATTGGCCAATAATCCGTTTGTTGCTGCATTAGTAACTGTAAAGATTGAGATTGAGCAACGAAAGTTCAATGACGCACTTGCCGCACAATGGATTTTTCAATGTACTTGCAGCCGCATTGTATTTTTAAACAATTCTCCAAGCCAGTTGATTGGTGAGGCACGTGGAACTGGCAGATCAGCTAGCGAACTCTTCTGGACGAAACTTTCTGTCCTCGCAAGATTATGAGTTCTACTTCGAATCTTGCTTTTTGTCACAACAAAATAGGTTAGGTATTTTTTGTTGCGGTGCACGAATCTCAAGAAGGCGACATGAGCTTAATTCCAAATGACGTCATTTTTATCAGTCATGAGTTCCTTTCTGCTTTCACCTCGTAGTATTTTATGTACGCTTGTTGGCAAAAAAACACTCTCCCCTGAGACCAGTCGTGAGACGGTGTTCATTTACGATCTGCATCCACAGCTCCGCACATATGCTCAATATCCAATTCCGTTGTCGGAGGTAATTTTGTCGGAGGTTTCTCACACAATCTGTTACTGCGTACTACGTAGTACCTCAGAGCCAGCTACACAAATACAAAGAGATGATACTACGTAGTATAAGTTTGCCTTGATTTTTGTTCCATCGCAAGTCAACCGATAACATATTTTGTTGGCAAAGGGAAGTGATATTGAATATATGGCCCTGGTCGAACAATTTTCCGTCCCCTTTCAAGAAGGAACCGGATAATTCTTACCGGATATCCAACTACCAACATTCCTGCCATGTGGGGGCCAATGATTTCGTCGTTGCTGTCGCATCGTGGAAGCCATTTCCTTTTTTCATCATCGTTGGTGATATTGAAGTGTGATAAGAGATGGTACTGTCAAACGAATCGATGACGATCGAATTCATGTGAGAGTTTAGGAGCACATTTCAAACAATCGACATGGCTTCATGGACGCAGTCAAAGCAAACTGTGTGGACAAATTGCATGTGTTTTTGGCAAGTGGCAATATCGACGTCAATCTGGAGTATTCAATCGAGGACGATTATGGAATCGAGGTATTTTCGCAATTCATTCATTGAGATTTAGTTAACCAGTGCTCGATGGGCTCAAGCGCTCGAGAACTGCTCTGGCGTATGCTTGTGAGTATGGCTACATGAATGCCGTCGAGTTGCTACTTGCCTGTCATGGCGTTGACGTCAACATTCGATGTGGCTACGTAAGATCAACTTATATTTCGTCATGCAACATCATTTGTAGGATGGAACATCAGCTCTACATCTGGCCAGTAAAAACGGGCAGTTGGAAGTCGTTCAAATGCTGCTGGGCTATGACGGGATCGATATCAATCTCCCTGATAAAGTACGTTGCAGTGATCACTCAGGTCACTGGGTTTGGCGCATACAAGCTCTTGGATTGCATACTTCTCTCAGCTAGATGAGCTTATTGAGGCGCGACAGTTGACTGATGGCTTTGTGCGTACAGGATGGAAAGTCGGCCCTCATCTGTGCTAGTGACGCAAACTGCCTCGAGATTGTCCAAGCACTGTTGGGACACGTCGATATTAATGTCAATGCTCTGGATAATGTACGTTGCATTCAGTACACAGCGTCATTTTTGCACGAAATGTTTCTCAGCTCATTCGCGACGTGGCAGCCATTTAATTGCATTTTCTCCTGTTTTATAGGGTGGAAAGTCAAGTCTCATGCATGCGACACGGAATAGTAATCCGAAAGTAATCCGTGCACTCTTGGATTTCAATGCTATTGACGTCAATCTCGTGGATGAAGTATATTTTTACGATTGAAATGTTTCCCCTATTCAGAGTTGGCTCATGCTTTTTACTGGGGGCATTTGATTTTTGTTGAATTTTCTCATTGTCACATGTTCATAGGATGGGCTTTCTAACCTCATTCAAGCAAGTTTAAATGGCAACCCACAAATTGTCGATTTGCTTTTGAGCAGTGACGGCGTTGATATCAACCACGTTGACATCGTATGTAAAAAGATCTTTCTGGGTTCTTTTTTGATCCGGTGGCATGTATTATACAAAAATGTCGCCTGAATGACTCTTTAACCGAGGCATTTAGGCGACGTTTTTATATATGATTGTTTCAATTGGTGTTACTCATATATATTGTTTAGGATGGATGGTCTGCCCTCAAGTATGCAAGTAAATATGGTCATACTGGCGTGGTTAATCTACTGTTATCTTGCGATGGCATCGACATCAATCTCGTGGATAGACGTGTGCGAGGTTATAAATCTTGTTCCTATATAATATGTGACTATTTTAGGTTGAATATTCTGCACTTATGTGTGCGTGTGAAGAAGGCTATGTCGACATTGTTCAAATGCTTCTTGATCGCGATGACGTTCTATTCATTGCCAAGGTGATTCAATTACGAATAGCCATTTTAGAAGCAACGCGTAGGCCATTGACATATGTCTCTTGTATGGACAATACAAGACGTTGGCTTTGACTTCCCTTTGGATGTCAGGAGAATTTCATCGTCTGAAAGATAATGTAAGAATCTGTTACTTCATTTGATTTCTGCATGCACTGCATAGGATGGTAAACTCATCCTTGAACTTTGCGCCGAATACTTAAATCACGACTTGGCAATGAAGTTACTGCGTTTTGATATGCCAATTGAAATTCAAGGTGGTACGCTGGTAGCACGTCAAAATCATTGCTATTCATGGACAACATTTATGGACGTCACACACCCTATCGATATGTCTGTTCGGCAGAGTTGTGTTGAATCGTTGATGGCCCTGCCGGAATTCGAGTCGTATGCCCAAGAATTACTCCGTGAATTAGTTTCAACAAAGGACAAACATGGTCGCAAAGTCATACAAATCACCGATCATGAGACTCGCAAATTTTTGAACGATCGACTCTATTTCTGTGGGCGGTTTGAAATATTTCAAGGCCCCCCGGTATATGTCAGCGACACAGCATTTGTCGTGATGGCTTATGACCATGGACTCTGCAGCCAAGTATTTCAGGAGAATAGAACCAGTAACGGTAATCTGGACGAAAAGGGATTTATCACATGCATTGAACTCATGGGGCGTGCATGTTCAACAGTCATGAATAAGAAAAACAAGGTAAACTCAATTGGCAAAATGGCGCTCATTACTATATTCTTTTAAACATATAGAAGCGCGAGATTGAGTTCTGGCAGGCGGAGTTTCGGCTTTGGGACAAAGATGGAAATGGGCTATTATCAAAGGAAGAATTTCTGCGCTACTTCGAGCAGCATTTTGGTGGGGTGCTTAAAGTAGCGATGAAATTCATGCGAAATTCGAACGAATACGATCGAGAAATCAAGTCAAGAATGCGATTGAATTCCGATGCAGTGCTTCAGCAACTGCCTTCATTGGAACAAAGTGTTTTTCAACGCAATTTACCGACTCTCCATGTCGGCGATATTTCAATGGCCGAATATCGCCATGTGTTGGTTTTGCCCGCCGCCGATCGCAGTTTGGAAGATATTTACTTGAAGGAGCGCCCAGATGACAACAAAACAAAAAGCCTTTTGAACGAAGTACTTTTGGGAATTCAGGTATTGCATGCGCAGGGCCTCGTACACGGCGATTTGAAGAAACTCAATGTTCTGCGCGTTCAAAACCAGTTGAAATTGATCGATTTTGATGCCGCCGTTCGAGTGGGCGAGTTTCTTGGGGCCAAATACAGCTCTGGCATTTTACCTCCTGGTATATGAATTCATTTTTCTGTTCTCATGATATATGTAGAAATGTTTTATGATCTCGAAACCGCTGACGACATTGTCAAGTATACAGCCTACTGGGGGCATGCAAGTCAAGGAACATCAAAACGGAAGAAAACCCAAGTCAAGGGCAATTATGTAATAAAATCATATCGGGACGGCTGTGACCCTTCCGCCCTGCCGTATTCTCTGCTCAAAGCAACAACGGCTGTGGACATTTGGTCGTTTGGTTGCATGATGTTTCAAATGTTGTGCGGCCAAGAATTAATTCCCTCGGATCTCAACCAAAATGTGGTCTTGGATTACATGCACAAGGCTGCAACGTGGACAGACGCCAAGTTGAGAGAGCGTATCGACACTTTTATTCCCGACGAAGAAGCCCAGGATTTGGTCATGCGACTCTTGGTCGTAAACCCAACGAAACGTTTGAGTGCAACGGAAGCGCTGAATCATCCGTATTTTACTGGGATCGGAGACACACGGGCCATGAATGCCATGTTGAAGGAGTTGGAGCATAACCAAGAGAAAATACTTTCTGAAGTGGCGATGGTGGCGGCAAATGAACAATTGCGCAATCGAATGCAAGAACAATCAGTCATGGAGATAATGACGGCAACAATGGGCCTTGAAAGTGAAGTTATCAATGGGCTTCTGGAATCAGCTGAAGTTGTCGTGCCAACATCGTTTGCGGTTCTGCCGGCCAAATCTTTGACTGGAGATAGTGTCGATGTGTCTAAAATAACTTCGTTTTTGTCGCATCTATGGGATACTGGCAAAAAATTGCAAGCGGCCAAGGTCAATTCTGTGAGTACAATTGTATCGGAATTAAGTGCCAGCGACCCATTGTATCTCTATTTGATCGACGAAGCGACTGGTGAAGTCGTCGTACCGGAATTATATGATCCAGTGTATCCCATTGAAATTCCAACCCGTGATAACAATTCATTCCTTCTGATGAATTTGCCATTAATTCAAAGTACCTTCAAGAGTTTAAAGAAAGCTGCTGGCGCTGTTGGTTGGATGCAACGCCTCCATGTGTTACCCTCTTCTGAAGCGCCAAAAGACGAAAACTCAGTCAAAACAAAAACCAATTGGGCCAAAGAAATTGATATTGCCATCGCAAATTTGTCCGAGCCAACCGTGTCTTATCAAGTGCTTCGGCAGGCATTGGATGTGAACGATCCAGTGGAATTTGTACGGGGCGCGGCGTTGAGTGAGCTGAAGCGATTTTATAACGAGCATGACCCAGGACACACATTCGCGGGGCTGAAGCGAGCGATTAGTAATCAAGGCCGCGTGATGTGGACGTCTGGAGCACGTGTCATGGCCATGGAAGAAGAAGCGGGAAAAGTTACCAACAATACACTGGACCATATTCGAGCAAAACTCGAGCAAACGACGCGGTAATCGGCCCAAACACATAATTGATTTTAGCTACAAAACATATATGAGTAGTTCAGTCCATATAAAACATGCATTGCATTGTCGAAGAAAACATGTCTTTCAGCCCTTGCATCAGGGCAATTGATTTCCACTTTCAATGGACATAATATGGTGTTCACTACTTTACCATCGGTAGGAAGGCAATTCTTTTTGTGTTCGAGTAGAGCAGTAGGTCGGCGAAATGTATTTGCTCGACATCCAGTGGGGATACAGCATTCTAATTTGTGCAGCGCGCTGCTCCAACAGCAACTGCACCAATGTATATTACTCCAACTACCAAGTACGGGCGAAATTCAAGCAACATATTGGAAAACCTTGATATTATGTTCAAGCATTTCAATAATACTTTCCATTGGTGCAAGGATTATGCGCCAAGCCAACGCGGCAAGTGTCCGTGAGTCAATAATTACTACGTTGAACTTTGAAGTATTTCATCCACGAAGCCCTTAACGCACTCTGAACGTAAAAGATCGTAAGTGTTAAATTCACCCTCCAGGTCTTCGGCTACAGCCGCCACGACGACTAGTAACGAACCGTTGCCCTGAAAATTACCTCCACTTACTGAAAGTCACCTTCAAATTGGTCTGGTTTGATGTCCGAGTGTGTATCTTGATGCTGTCTCCGCAAAACCTTTCGAACGCCTGCTACGGTTGTTCGAACCTCTGTCATTGTTCTCACACATCGCATTCGATATTCTGAGAGAGGCACCGTCGTTGTTGCTTGCGCGGGGGTGATCATGGTCGTGGTGGACAGACAGTATATCGAGTCAATATTTGTACCTTAATCTCGAGCTCTGAATTGGAAATTAGGTATATTCTAGACATGCGAATAGGCTTCCAAAGGCAACCTGCGATGTCCGTCGACTCGGCTATGTCCAAGCTTGTAAGTTTTTGCCAGCGTTGCAGTCAAAATGGGTCTTGATTTACTTCGCGTGGTGGGGTCTGAGCAGAGCAGCAGGCGATGGAACTCAAGTTGGGTTCTCGAACTGGAAACTTGGCACCACCATTCCATCTATGGGATGTAACATATGAATGATGAGCATATAGAGGGAAGATGGTTGCGGCGGTTTAATGCCAAGTGGATGATCGAGGTGGGCGTTTGTCGAATGCTTCAGCAGAGGAAGCAACGGCGGAAGGAGCAATTACAGCTCCTTCGCCACATGTTGGCAAGTGTCAAAATCATTATTCTCAAGAATTGAATACATATTGTTCCCGACAAACTATGTTTTGTATTTAGGTTTAAACGTTGCTAAAATAAATTCGAGTCATGTGAATATAATTCAGCCAAAGATCGAGACCTTTTCGACAAAATGCGTGTGTAGTCACAGTCAAAATGTAATGATCATGTTCATCTACTCTATAAATGACGCATATTTGAGCTCACATGCCAAGTGGCGATGCCATATTCACTTTTTGTCCGTTTTCAAGCTATTTCATCGTTTCTCCATCATCATTATATTTCGCCTGGCCCGATCGACACGATTCCGCCGGCCGACTTTCATGCTGTCTGTGGCTCAGCAAACTGTTGAAACACGGCATACCTAGAGCTTTTAAGTTAGCATTTCGAATTAGTCATTTCCGAATACTAGTACAACATATTTGCCACACAAAATCGCGACGAAAGGATCACAAAAGTTTCAGATTTTGCTCAGGGGGTTGCGAGAGATGACAAATTCAGTAACGTAAAACATCGATTTGGCGAACGATTTGCAGCAAACATTTTTCTCGAAATTCCACAACTTGATCCAGGAGGCCCAAATAGATGTATTCGATTTGTCTTTGTTTCGGCTATTTGAGGTATTTTCGAAATATCTCAAATCGCCCAAATACCATAATTCGGAGCGTTGAAATGCAGTGCTGTCAGAAATCCTGCACGAAAAAAATATTTGAAAGTGCGACCTCCAAAAAGTATACAATTTCAATATAAAATGTCACATGCTGGCTAATTTGGCAAAATGACCATTTTGTCCGAAAAGTTGATGAGCACGAATTAGCCAATGAAATCCACCTATCGACAAATTTATGGCCAATAATATCATAGAATTTTCATATATGAACGTTTGATTGGCTAAAACTCTAGGTCGGTCGCTCTTCAAGTGGAGGTCGCTCCATCGACGTTTTCTTCGAAAAAGATTTACATTGTGTGTGTGGAATATGTGGTAAACGTCGCTGCGAGCAGGTGAAATATACTTCGCGAGTGTTTTGTTTGTGGTCGCATTTTGTCCATACATATTGAATTTGGGTTTGTTGGCAGATCTGACAGATGAAACGTCTGAAAAATTAAATAAATTTTGGCATATGTATCAAATTCGGCCCACCAGAGCAAACGCATATGAAAGTCTGAATTGTACTATTGAACTTAGCGGGAAATTTTCGAAATGCGACAAACTAAACGGTTCTACAGCAGTCCAGTCTGTGGCAAAGGAATTCCGCGGGCCGTCATGGTCAACATTTCGACAGGAGAATTTGGCAACGGCCGTTTCATGTCCAAGTTCGTGGCGCGCCTCGACTGGATGTTTTGACACATTCGCCAAGCCAGTTGATCGACATGTTGCAGGAGGAGCTTCGTCGTTCATTTGGGCTCTTGGTTCTTCAATGCGGTGTCCTGGAAGCAGATATCAGAGCAATACTTCGACTTGAACGGGAAGGTATCCAAGTGCCGAATAAATGCCGCCGTTGTCGTTGGTCACATCTAATGCATCGAAAAGAATCACATGAAAATGAAAAAGGTCAAAGGAAAATACCCAATAACTTTGTGGTGAAAGTCGCCGTAAACTTGTGTGCTGGCCGTCGCAGACATCAGATTCGCGGTGAGGATATCACTGAGACAAAACTTGGGCATTCTTGTGCTTGCGCATGGCTGGGACCTCAGACAACTGGGGAAACGTGTGGTCTAGAAGGTACATGAGAGACGGCAAGACTGAAAAGTGATCGTACTCCAATGCTTGCCGTTCATACGACCAAGAGAACATCGCATGATGCAGGGTCGATCAAAGCACCCGTAAACGCACTTGTGTCGACGTCCGGGACCTTCTCGGCGATCTCGAATGAAGCATAAAGGGGCAATATGGAATGCCGTCGTTGCTTGTATTGGTCTCAAACGTCACCCCAACATCAAACACGATGTGGAGGAAGGCAAGGCCACGCGGCGACACCGACCCCAAGGCAACACTCTCGTGGAAAACACGGGCAAGAGCACCGACGTCCATACCTCCTTGATCTCAATGGACGCGGCACTTTGTCGTTGAGAGGATTAAAAGTCCGAAAAGGAATTTGCTGTTACTGATGAGCTTTTCGATGCCGAAGTTGGTGATGGGAGTGTCAGATTGTGTGAAAAATGGAATTGCACTTGAATAAGATATTTACCCAAAACTCCGCACATAAGCTGCTGTTCATGGAACCAGATTGAAAAATTATCGTGCAATGTCTTCCAGAGGCGCCTATGGAGAATGCCTGCAACTCCATCAAAACGAGGCCGATAGGATCGCGAACGGCACCATTAGAATCACAAGATGCGATTCTACATGTGTCAAAATTTTATAAGTCAAGTTATGGGGTAGCGCAAAGTTGGTCTGGGGTACCCAATTCCCACCTACGGTTTCTCGTGGATTGAGTGTTAAGGGGCTCTCTTCCATCCGAACGCCAGCGAGTCCAACAATTGCGTCACCGCCGTCGTGGGTTGCACATTCCCAGATAGCGAGATTGGGGTGCTGTTTATCCGGAATTCGAATCTTGACGCAGGCAATATTGGATGACAAGTGATGCTGGTCGATGCACGACAGCGACCGTGGGCCCGCGATGACCGCACTTGGACTACAGCGGGCGCGCTGAATGGGTGCAGATGATTGGGGGCGGAGTATGTCGAATTGTACTCGACGCCGAAGAAGATGTGGAGTCACTTTTCGCAGCGTTTGCTGGCACCAAGATCCGGAGCCTCAATTTAAGTTGGCGAAGAGTATCCGATCGAGCTTTCACGCAACTAGGGTATTGGCTACCGCAGTATCACGATTTGGAGTCTTTGAAGCTTGACTGTCGTGGCATGAACAGCGAGTATAGTGAGGCATTTGGCAAAGGATTGGAAAGTCGAATTTGAGGTCGTATGATCCGACGTGTGACGCAGAGGAATTTTTGAAGACCATGGTCCAAGTGTTGACCACAAAAGTTTATAGTTTCAATTGATCGAACTTGGAGCTCAATTTCTTGATGCTCAAGCAATTCGTTCGAGGTGGTTTTAATCGTTGCAAATGAGTTAAACTGTTAACTTGATCGCAGTAATTTACTCCTAAGTATCCACTTCAGTTTCAATTTCAATCAATTTATTCAGACACAAGACTAATCTGTTTGGGATACACAAAACCGTGCTACTACGTAATACTCGGAGTATTCAAGTGTCAATTGTCCACTGTACCATTCAAATGCGATCAATTGAATCGAGTGGCAACTCATGTGACCCACATTCAATTCCAACCAATTGAATCAAGTGGCAAAAATTATAATAAATGTTTCATCTATATAAAATAGTTAGGAGAAAAATGATTTACTCCGTTGTTCAAGCATTTCGAAATATCATCCTCTGTTCCCAGTCAAACGCAAAGTTACAAATCCCATGTTATCAATTGAATCGAGCGGTAGGTAAATCCCATGTTCCCTCTCAAAATCAATCAATAGAATCGAGTCCAAGTTCAGTTAAATTCAACCAAAGGAATCAAATGATAATTTCTATACCATACCAATCGTCTGAGGTGGATTGGATTCATAATCCACCATCTACCACCAAGACATGACCCAAATGGATTACCAGGAAGCCATCTTCGTGCCATACACGGCCATCCCTCTAGCATAAACCACGAATCTGAATGGTGGGCCATTAATATCACGAAGGCATATCCTACATCAAAGTGGTCGAAATGCTGGCCTCTGATTGGCTCAACATTATTTCCGACTGGTTACAAAATCGCACAATAATTTGAGTGCAACATTTATTACTCAAGAAAAACGCTTTTGTGCGTTGAAAAAAACGTCCGCATAATACTTTCCGGATATGTCCGGTCAATTGAAACTATCAACTTTTGTGGCCACGATTCCATGGTCCCATTTATCACTCGCTCCAGGTTGGAATAATTGAAAATACCTACCTACGAAAGCAGCATCAGAAACCGTATATTGTTTGAAATGCTCATTTGGGGAAGTCTCTCTGGCGTTGAGAATCGATATTGTATTTTCAACTCATATGTTGCATTCTCATTTGATAGAACAGTCTACTACTAAATTGATGCAATGAATTGATATTGTATTTTGTTATTTTTGTCAAGTACTTCAGGTATTCCGGGTCGACTTTGCAATTGAACTGGCATGTGATACTCTATTATAATCGCTCCTAATGCATGTACTAAATTTGAACTTGACTACTAATTTAGAGTGTTACTTGGGTGAAGAAATCGAGGAAAGCGGTATTGATTTGTCATTCGCGCAACCTTAGAACACATACACCGTTGGATTTTACTGTAAGTATGGAGGCGCAAAAAATGAGATCTAAATCTCTTGTATGGTGCACAATGAACTCGGCTAAAGGATACGACCCCATTGACTTCGTGGGTTATTTACACAGTAGTTGAGTGAGTGAACATGAACGTCCCTTACGCCAACGTGGACGTGCGTATTGAATCAGGCTGCAGCGCTTGTGTGAGCCGTGTAGCAAGCGCCCGTGTTGGGAAATGATACAGTGCACATGCCAGTTGTGGTCCCCGTGGTAAGGTTCCTGTCCGGGATATAGGCGGCGAAGTGTGCGACGAGCATCTGCAGCCCTTGTACGCGGTGAGTATATAGTTGGCGTTGTTGATGTCCTTCTGAATCGGTTCCAAGATTACGTTGGTCGTGCGCTGGTAGGTTTGGTTGGCTGTCAGTATCTTTGTTGCTCCCCGTGTTGGCAGAGCTGACCGCACCGCGTTCGAGTAGCGTGGCGACACGTCTGTGTCAAAGCGGTTGACGGATGCGTCGAACAAAATTAAGGTCAATTGTGGCGTGTTTGAAAGTGCTGGGGACTAGCTTGCGAGCACATCGATGACTGAACCCTTGGACTGGTCCACGACAAGAAGAAGGTAAGTGGAAACACAATCTCGAAGCGAAATGGCTGTGCCTGGCGATTCGGAACGTGCCACTGCGCGCGGCGTTGTCGTCGACAGTATCAAGCACACCCATGACCAAGGTTAACTCGAAAGTGAGCCCAACTGTCACGTGTAACGGCCAACATTATGACTTGTTTTAACATTTTAACCTGTTTAGACGAGAGTGCTATTGTGTAAATCAGTATCAAAAAATGGATCTCCGCCACCTCATGTAAGCCTTCTTGCAAGCTCATTTTCGCTGCATTCTCAAACTTTTTGGCCAGGCGAGAGATCGGCTTGGAATCCATCTCAACTTTGTCAGCCACGACGAAAGACTAATAAAAAACCATCATGCAATCCGAACTCTCGCAAGTTCACGAAAGTCTTGGACTGCGATATCAGCAAATCCATTACGTTTGGCTTGGTAGACTGTCGCCAGTGACAAGTCTAAGCCTTTTGAAGGACGCAAACGATATTGTTGACGCCTCCGCCATATTAGCTTGTATTCCATAGGAAGTCCGGCCAGAGTGGACCTGCCAGCTCAACTTCATTTGAAGTTTTCCTTTTCAGAGGGTCAATATGTGTAGCACTTAAATGCGGCAGAATGGAGCAGTGCGTGCTTGGATGGCGGTGTAGTAGGACTGGGGTACGGCAAGAGGCAGTCAGGGAGTGACTAGGAGTTGTCACTTGACGTTGCCGTACAGCACTGGTCATTTACAGCCGATATTTTCCTTTCGCGGCCAACAATTTCCCCGGGTTAGTGTCGTTACATGCGATACTGCAAAGTCAATCCAACAAAAGCCGAACCCCAATCAGAATTGTAGATTGGATGCATAAGAGACAAATCGTGTCAGTGCTTACGTCCCTTCTGGAACATGCTTGATGGATAGGGGCAATGCACCAACCATCCGAACGCGCGACGCAGTTTCGTTCAACGACAGACCGTGTAATCTATTTAAGTAACCGCCCAAAACGCCCAAAACCAATCTGCACCCCCCACAGGCAAGTGGTTGGTATGACCAAAGGCAAAAAGCGACTAAATGGACCGCCAACGCGGCCACAGAGTGCCCCAGTGGTGCGTACTAGTATCGACGAGAGCACTCCGTCATTTCAGTTCCCCGTTGCACGACCAGTGCTTCGTCCGCCTTCCATCACGGAATCTTTAGCACGACCACGGCAACAACATCAAACGCGAGCAGCATCCGACCAAGAGACGTCCATTGATGACCGACTTATCTCAACGACAGGTCATTTGAACGTCGCCAACCAACTTATACGCGAGCTTCGAAGTGAGTTGTCGTACCTACATAAAACACAGGCGGAGGCCCAGCGACAACTCCATGAGTCGAAAACAAAGCTTGACTTGGTAAACGCACAAGATCTGCATACGAAGTCCGAGCTGACCGAGGTGAATCGTTTGCTTCAAGATACGACGATAAAACTAGATGCCGCCAACCGAGCTGTGGTGGAAACGAGAGCTGAATTGGCAAGGGAAAAACGACAGGTCGCATCGTCAAACGCATTGGTTGATCTCTTCAAAGAAAAATTTACGACTGCTCGCAAAAGTGCCAACGAAACAAAGAACCAACTGGATGTAGCAACCCGTCAAGTGAAATCCTTCGAAACCAATGCAAAGACAGCAACCACGCGTATCAAATCGTTAGAAACAGAAATCGCAAATTTACGCACTAAAATCGCACGCCCATCTGTGAAAAAACGAGCGTTCAGAGATCCGATGGATGATTGGATGTTTGAGCAAATGCACCAACAAGCTCAAACCTCCAAGAATGAGAAGAAACGACAATCGCGAGCGGAGTGGCCATCTTGCCAAACATTACTTTGTCAGTGCCTTGCCTTTCCCGTTCGTGCATTCATTTTGGTGCCATTTCTCGCCATGAATTTCTTCATGGCGGCTCTCCAATGTATACTTTTGGCTGTCGTGGTTGGCATTGGCATTGGTCTTGTTCCACTATGCTGTTGTGGATGCGCCATCCTCTTGAATCTTCCCAGCGCAATTGAATGTTTTATTCCATGCGACCTTAGCCTCATAGCTTGGGTGGGTCAACCTTTGTCAACGCACCATTCGACCTTGCATTGGGTGGGTCAACCTTTGTCAACGCACCATTCGACCTTGCACTTCAAGGCAGTGGTGTACTATGGCTTAATTAAGCTCCCCCATGCGACGCTCACGTCAGCGTTGTCTTTTGGCTCCCTTTTCCTTGCGTGGAGTTGCATTACCAACACGAACATCGAAGTCCTGGCCCTCCAACTGCCAAGCTATCTCACCCTATGTGGTTGGTCTCAACTGCATATTGCCGGGTTTGGTATCCTCATGGTATACATTTCAGTGGGCATTATGTATATCTCTACCAAATGGATCCGGAATGCGACCAAGTTCTTTACGGAAACCAAGATAGACTCATTGCGCTTTCAATATTCTCGGATAGTTTAGATGGGTAGTAGTGCCGTTGGTATCACGCGCTATGTCGTTGTTGTGTAATTGCCATTTTAACACACTAATAGTTACATCAAAATTCATATGATTGCATGTCAGAGCAGGTATGTCGTCTTGGAGACCCGAAACACAATTCCCCGTCTTCTTGAAAAGGATTGTACAAAGGGGTTGTACGTGCGGGACAATGGTATTATGTTGGACTGATTCGATCCTATGCATTGTACAGTTGTGCACATCGGGGCTCAAAGTGTTATGGAAGTGAGGAGCAGGTTGGCAAACACTTCGATCGACTAAACAAAGGAATGCGGCGTTGCGTTTGGCATGAACGTTGATGTGGTTGTTGGTGGTGTTGGTGTTGTTGGTCTTGTGTGAGGCGCAAAGGCCTGAGAATCACAAACTTAGAGAACGTGCTTTGCTTTCGTAGGCAACTTGCCTTCGTTCATCGTGAAGTTAGTTTGCTGATGGTGTCTCTCGCCACTTTGACGCAATCTGGGGTACCGAATGACAGAACGCAGCCGCGAGGGCGTTCGTTAGTGTGAGCTCCATGGCTCGGATGACCGAGTACAAGCAAGTGAGACAGCCGCGGTGTGCAGTTGACGTTGAGTTGCGTGCGTTTAGCAGCAAAGTAAGCCAGGTAGTCTTCGTTGAGGCAAATATAGCTCGAATATGGCAGAGTGGGGGCCGTGAGTGCTTGTATGTCAGTGTTGTAGGACTTGCCGTAGGTGAGCGTACAAGATGGATAATCCAGGGCCCACACGAATGGTAAAAATGCGTCGAGGACGTAATTATATGGAGAAGTTTCGTGGAGCGTAGTCAACGAGTGCATGACGGCACCAACGGAGTAAATTGCCTCCACTTTGGGGTTAGGGTCCGCATTGGTGGATGCAACCAATGCGTCTCACGACCCAGATAGAAACGAATTGGCGTTGCATAAGCATTTAGCTTCGTCGCAGTCGTGTGGACGTCGTTTCGCTACGTTCGTGTAGCAGTCGGACAGCCATACTCAGAGCGAGCCACGTACAGTCCAGTGCGCTGCAGTATGACTTGGTCAAATCGCTCGTTGGCTCCACCATCGCTGTCTGGGCCACGGAATCCCATTATTGAGGTTGTGTGGTAAGCCACAAACGGCGCCAAGGCAGCTGCGCAATTGGGCAAAAATGCAGTTTCTCTTTGAATACTCACCTCCGCCAAGTTCATGTAGGAATTTATTGGTGCGTGTGCTAAATATAGCTTGCAATTCATCGTAATTCAAATAAATTATCGTCGCCTTCACCAGCCCAGTGCGCAGTTCTTCTAAAAAAAGGGCTGGTTATCAAGCCGTCACTTCTGATGCGTGTCATTTTGTGATGTGCCTTGTTAGAGCACCCCCACGAGATATGTTACAATGCTGCAATCCAACACAGTACTGTAGCATCCGCAGATCGTCAACCCCACCAGCAAGTTGTTGCATTCCGACAAAACAAAATTGCACCTTATTGGACAAAATACGAGAAATTCAGCCAGTTCGTGGTAGAGCACACTGAACAGGCAAGGATGGCGACGAAGTTTTACCGCACAATAGGGCCATTTTGGTTCTTTTCCTTTCAGGCGAGAAAGTTCCTTGATGAAATTGATCAAGACGAGAAGAGGAAGTCGTTCGAGCATTTACGTAGAAACGATTGGCTATAAATTAATTATTTTAGCCAATGATATCGACTATCTTATTGGTGCACCGAAAATGTAGCATTTATGCTACATCGATAGCATTGTAGTTTTGTAGCATAGCTGGCGGGGTACTCTAAAAGCCTTGAAACATATCGCCGCTCTTTCGGTAATGTTTGGCATTGATTCAGTATCGAGCAATTCCACATGCGATGAAGCCATCATGGGTGCCAACTACATTCGAGTTCCCTTTGCGTGCTGGAAGCAGTACTATAATTTCATCCACCTGACGTTTGCTGCATTTGCCAACGACTACACGGGCAACCCGACGCCAGTGTACAATTGTACGCCATCCTACATCTCGAGGCTGAACTGGCTCTTGGTCAACTACACCCCAAACCGTGCACTCCAAAAACCCGAACATCGTATTTGACGCCCCTCTCCAACCTCGCGGCCTCTTGCACAGTCCAAAGCGAAACGCCACGTTTTTGTGACTCAATTGTCAAAATTGACAGGCGGCAAGATTGATCGGCGGTTCGTGAAATTTGTCGGAACCACGCGAAATTCCAAAAGTTGCAGCAAGGGCACAATACCATGTACCATTTCGAGTCCTAGCCTCTCATTTCTTAGTTCGTTGCCTCGACCTCCCATAGGGAATTGACCCACCAGCAGCAAGAGTGGTAGATAGATGATCGAGAATAAATACAGCTTCATTCTCGCTTTATAAGATCGGATTTTTTGGAATTGCAGGTTTATTTTGCTGAGTGATCACTCCACAAGTGCATATATGTAATGGTAATTCTACGCAAATACTACGTACGTACTGGGTAGTACTACGACCTGGTAAAGCACACAAAACTCATACTCCGGAGTAGCACAAAACCACAGGGACCACAAACACCTTATAACTCACCAACTGTACCACTCAAGCACAGAATCACTCTCACCAAATACTTGACCATGGTAAATAAATTAACTCATGCATACAAATTTCAAGTATAATATTTATCATTAGGAATATGAATAAAAGTACATATATTAATCCGGAAAAATATCAAATAAACTCACCAAGCCAGCAACAAATCACAAAATGGTGAGCAAAAAAGTCGGGTGAGTTATTGTGTGCTTTACAATAGTACTCCGGATTAGAATTCATTTCATACAATTTCCAGAAATTTCATACACAACATGTGGGACGAATGGCGCACACCTGACAACGAATGTCCCATATTTTGTGTGGCACCGATCGTGGCCGAACTTTACCTGGTTTATGGTTCAAACGTTTTACTTCGAAGTACTTTCATAAAGCACACAATAACTAAAATAGCCAGGGTAGTTATTAGTTGCGGGACGCTACGTCGAATAGCTGAGACAAACATAATATCGTGTTGAGTATATCTACGAGTAATAGTAGAACGTACTACGTTTTTCAACTGTGCAATGTAAGTTACCCATCTCGAAATGATCAGGCACCCCATGCGGAGGGAATTGACCAACCAGCTGCAAGGCTGCAAGGGGAAGGGTTAGATGGACGAGAACCAAAACTGCTCCATTCTCGCTTTTCCCACCCGCACCGCACTCAATGTCAAGCAAGACGTGTCCTTACAAGGATCGAGTCAGTGGAAACATCATCATTGCAAACAATGATTTCTGCCCATCGCGGGGAAAGCAATGCGTGATCACGCCAGACTGCACTGTTGTGAGCGACATGTATTCGTTCAAATATGTGGGCGATTTCTCCGATTTGAGTCGTTCGATGGATGATGTGTACGTTTTTATGGCGTCTTGGAACTTCTCGTCTGATTCTTTTTCAAGGACTCTGCTGTCGTCAATCACTGACACAATCGACTTGACTTTTGCCAAGCTGCCCGACACGATCACCTCATTGTACGTTCCAACTCCTGAACTAACAGCAAAGAACCCACTCTTCTTCCCATAGGACGTTTTCCAGCTTCAAGATATTCAAAGAACCTCCCGTTACATTTCATTGGCCTGAGAATCTCTACAAGATGTAAGTACTGATTTTGGCAATACTACTTGTGGTGACAATACTGCAGAACTTATGAATACAACAATGCACAAACATTCGCCCCCATAATCCCTCGTTCTGTGCAGTCCTTGTCCGGATATATTTATTTAATTCTCTGACTGATGGCTCCGTTAGGGCAATCAGGGCTGATACGATCGACCAGCCACGACGTATTCCCCCGAATGCAAAACGATTGTACAGAAAATCGCATTTTGCAAAGTCGTGCTCATTTTACTTAGACAGTTGAACGCTCGCAAGACAATTTCCAAGATTGATGCAACCGGTGTGACTCGACTGTACGGTTATATACTGCTATGCGATAGCGTAACCCCTTGGTAGGTATATCGGGCGAGTGGGGAAGTGCAGCATCTCACATTTGAAGGTGAATAGTTCGCTTGAGCTCATGTACGACTCATCATCAGACCAATCAACTTGATCAAACTTTGTAGCTACTTCAAGAACGACGGTATCACAGGATGGGTCATGGATGCTGAAACGTTTGACGTGGTCAATCAACTCAAGCCACAGGGCAACTACTCGAATTCAGAATTGGCAGAGATGAAAGGGTTTTTCTTTGATATTCCGACCAGTGGTCCGCCTTTCAGCATCACAACGTCAAAAGAAGAGTGTGATCGCAGCGGAGGTCAGCTTCAAGAGCTCCAGCAATTTCGTCAAGTGTCCCACGGCCCATTCCGCGAAGGAGTAAAGGCAACGTTTATCGTCTGCGTATTGCCACCTGGCTCGCGGATTGGTGCGTCTTAATGTCATGGATGGAATTGAAATGGTTTAATTTCTAGATTTTGACGAAGCAGAGTCCTCGTCTCTCAGTACAGGAGCCATTGTTGGCATTGTACTTGGCGGTGTTGCAATTTTGATAGCGATATTGTATGCAATTCGGCGAACCCTAGCCAAGCAACGAGCGAAAAATGTTGCAGACGACGAACCATCTACGACAACTGCTTCGGCCCATGTGAGCTCGACGACACCTTAGTTTGTGTAGTCTACTAGGCCATTGAAATGTATATTCTGTATATGGATTGTTTGGATGAATTTCAGTGGCGAGAAGTCTTCAATCGACACAAAACGCTTGGGGGGGGTTGACGATAAATACAGTTTGTTAGTCAAGCAAGGCCTCGCAATTGAGAGGACAAAATCCTGTGTTTGACACCAGTGGTAATTGGCAGGGCCTCAAGCTCTCAAGCTCGCGATTCTACGTTGAAGTTGGTGAAGTCCCACAGGAGACTTCTTTTTGAGCATGGTGGACTCTTTTCGAGCAGAACATGCAAATGTCCAAATCGATCGTCGACGACTATTTTTCGAGCACAACCAAGTTCTCGAGGCAATACCTTGCGCGGACTCAAGATGAGGCAAATTTGTTGCCGAAAAGGGGAGAAGGTCGACTGCCATCGATCATTTCTTTGTCTTCTACTTGGTTATTCCATACAAGTCCTCTGTGGAAACGTTCTACTTGTACCGGAAGACAGGTGCTGGAGGGCACACAAAAGAGTCAAGTTGAAGAATACCTCGGCGAGGATAGAAAACACAAAGAATCCTTACTACGACAATTTCGGCAACGCTGCTTTCATATTAAGTTGAAATGCTCTCTTGACCACTTTCCTCCGTGTGGTGCAGGTGTGCCATTTTGTTGCAGTTTTTATCTACTTTAAACTCCAACTGGGTGTATTTTAACGCGTTTCGTCGCCAATCATTTTGCACCCTTGGTATGGGCTATGTCGCTCAAATGACCAATTTTGACAGCTATTTCGATACCAAATTCCATACAAATCCAGTGTGTATTTTTGAGATAGATCAAATTTGACCAATACGTGCTCTATTTTGCGGTGGTGGGACGCTATGTTCGTTTGTCTATACCGTTTGACTTGTGGTCGACTCTACGGGGTCTTGGGGGCCTTCTTGTGGGCTTGCGCACTCGACGTTGCAGGCTCTTCCACGTCACTTGGAGGAACGTTCTTGGAACGCGCCCGGCGAACATACCAAAATATCCCAACAACGCACGCCAGCACACCACAAACAATACCAAGAATGGCGCTGGCGCTGGTGCTGAGGGAAGGGGAATCTAGAGCTTAGTGGTAATATAATTTGCAACGTTCGTAAGCTGTATACCGGGGGAAACCACGCACACCCTGAACGGCAATTCTGAATGCGAGAACGAACCGTAATTGACACTTAGCAATTTTCGCTTGGGGAAGAGCTCTTGGAGTTGGCCGCCACTTCGATCACAATCTTGCTTTGTCGTCAAAATTGACAAAAACCCCGGGGTAGTTGTATCCGTCAAGGGGTTAGGGTAATAAAACCCACTAGGGTAATCCACAAACAATGGGGGCGACGCGTTGGGGTAATCACCCCGCGGCTTGAGCTTACTGATGGCTTTGAACGTCTCGCTGTCCATTGTCCAGCTTGAAATCTCAATGTTTTCGATGGACCTATTGTCATGGATCAAACTTGAATAGATTGGTCACTTGTACAGAGAAACAAGCTTGTCGCTAAGCTTGAGGTGCGAGATGTTCAATTTTTTCTCGGTTCGGCCGATGTACCTATGGAAGGGAGCGAGTTTTAATAGTCTCGTACGCAATTGACGAACAAAGAATGGAGCCCCGATGCGTCCAAGTGAGAGATATTCGAGCCCGCTACGAGCCGCCTGGTTCACACCGATTATTTTGTACTTGAGTTAATGTGGGCGTACATCATGCGAACGTTGGATGGAGGCGGAGTCGGCAGGTCAATTGCTTCTGCAGCAATATTTCTACGGTCAAATGTCAGAGTGGGAGATAATGGATCCGACTACGTACAGTCGCGAAGCTGAGGGAGAGGTCACCGGAGTGACCGTGCACGCGGCTGACGAATAATACGATCTATGGTCGCGGTGAGGGAGGCGCGAAAGTCAGTCGTACACTTCTGTGATGATAGGTGGCCACTGGAAGTTCGCAGGAATGTTCACATTGTTGCCACATCCAGGAATATATCTACATATATCCTCAGGAGACGTGGGGTATCAGCACAGTACATTATAACAGATGAGTCAGGTAGTTGTGCGTAGGTGAAATCCAGAGTTCCATTTTTTGGCGGTGGCAGCGTCCTAAGTCAAGGTGGTCAGACTTAAAGTCACGAAATCAAGACTTACACTCCGAACCTGTACGACGAAATGTTTCCGACATAGGCAAAGTCATCGGTGTAGCCCAAATGTGTACAGTTTGGTGTGACCACACACAAGTTCTCTTTCTTCTTGCCACAGAAGTCCTCGGTGAAAACCAGGACATTGCCAGACAGACTTCGGTAGGGGCAACTTGTTGTCGACATCGCTGAGGAAATTGCGAAATGGCAGTCGACTGGACATGCTGTGGCATGGACGTGTGCAACGCGTGTCCCGGATCCCTCTGCTGGCGATGACCCTCTGCCATGAGCGTCAACATCGCAGCCCATAATCACGCCTCTCGTTACAGTTCCATTTATAGTAAAGGTAGCCCCGCTCGATATTGTTCATTTGTGAGGTAGTACGAACGATTTCACTCCGGTGGGCCACTATGTGGGCTCAAGCATTGACGGAGGCTGCTTGGTAAGCAACTTATTCAACAACTCATAGAAACACCACATGTCGCAAGGTTAGGGGTCGAATGGTATCGATAGCAGATATCTCGACTCTGGAAAATTTCTTGGCAACATGCATTTATGGGATATAGCATCGCGCTTGAAGCAGATGTTTGCACACAGAACAAGATTGACGACGAGCCAAGGCACTGCAATTCAATGTATGAGTTGTTGGGCAAACTCTGCCCCCCACGACAGAGTGAGAACCATATTATTTCTTGGCAACATGCATTTATGGGATACAGCATCGCGCTTGAAGCAGATGTTTGCACACAGAACAAGATTGACGACGAGCCAAGGCACTGCAATTCAATGTATGAGTTGTTGGGCAAACTCTGCCCCCCACGACAGAGTGAAGGTCGCATCGTTTGGCATAAAGACCGCCACTGATGTTTGATGCTATCCAAAAGCACGACGTGGTTATTCTCCAACGTGTCGAAAGAAACTTTCCATCAGTGCTTTGGAATATCCATCATCGGAAATGCAATACTACCTCTGTCCAGTTATAAATGAGCGAGTTTTGAAAACCACCGTCATTTTTTGCCAAATATTTTGAAATTCCAAGACAAAATACACCCATCGAAAGAGAAAAATGGTGGCTATCTAAATATGACTTTAACAGTGACTTTCATCTTAATAAAAAAGAGTGACACAACAAATTCAAAACAATACAAATCAAACGTATAGATGTGCTTGCATTTGTAGTTTTAACGCACCAACCACGTTTCATCCAGATAAATCGATTTATCTGGATTATCCCGGTAGTATCCGGATATACTTTGGCGCCAAGACCTGCGCGCGAGATTTGACGACCAGCCACGAGCTCGTTGATCCGTCGGCCACTCCACCACTCATTTCCAAAGATGCGCAAGGGACAAAAGAAGAACAACCTCACGGACATGAAGTGCACCAACATGGTCCAGCACCTGCTGACCAAGTGCACGCCCAAGGGCACGCTTCCACGAGGTGTTGCTAGTCGCGCGGCTCTTTTTGTGCTCCGAGTCATCCGTGCGCCGCATCTGGTCTCGTGCGGCTGTCGACCTCTCCGGCGCCAAAACAATCTGTCGAAGCGTAGCGTCAAGGTAGAAAGTAAGATGCGGACGCAAGTACAAGTACAAGGACATCCCTGCACGCATGCTTGCCATCCCCCAGTCGAGACGATACTGTTTCCAGTCGTTGGCCGGCGCGATGGGGATACCCAAGTCGACGCTACACTCCTACTTCAAGCGCGGTGTTATTACCAAGTACACCAGCGTCATGAAGCCAGCTCTTACCGAAGCGAACAAGCTATGCCGTCTCAATTGGGCGATCCAGCACGTGCACGACTACGACGGTGCCAAGTTCATCGATCCAATGTACGACATCGTTCACATCGATGAAAAGTGGCTTTTCATGGCGCGCATCAAGAAGAAAGTATACGGCGCGCCTTGGGAAAATGTCAAGCAACGTTCAAACAAGTCGAAGCGCCACTTACTGAAGGTGATGTTTCTGTCGGCGGTTCACGGCCGCGTTGGGACGAGTCCAGGCAAGCATGGTTCGATGGCAAGATCGGGACGTGGCACTTCGCGGAAGTCGTCTTGGCCCAACGCCGCAGCTGACGCCGATATGCTGGAACACCGGTGATGAAGACTGTGCCGGTCACGCGTGACACCTACAAGTCCATGCTTGTCAGTCACGTCATTCCGGCGATCCGTTCGAAGTGGCCGAAGGAAGACACAAGGAAAGTCAAAATCCAGCAAGACAACGCGCGCCCTCATGTCCCGCTCCTTGACCTTGATGTGTTGCCGCGTGCAAGGCGGGCGGCTGGGACATGGAAGTCGTATTCCAACCCCCCAATTCCCCTGACATGTATGTTTTGGACCTTGGATTCTTTCGCGCAATCCAAACGTTGCAATCCGAGAAGTCGTCGCGGTCGCTCGAAGAAAACGTGTCCACTACGGAGTCTGCGTGGCTCGAAGTGAGCATGAACACGCTCAACAAGAACTTTGTCACCTTGCAGAGTTGCCTCAAAGAGGTGATTCTCGCACAAGGTGGCAACGACTACTACTCTGGTCCGTGAAGTTTGGTCGGTAGTTTTGACTTGATTAAAGTATGCCAAGTCCTGGCCAACATCTTGGAGTTTGTATTGGACCATGCAAAGACACAACAAAAATTTGCATTATTGGTTCAACTTAAGTAAGACAATTTAGCTGAGATGAGGCACTGGCGTGGATTACTGGGTCACACTTGACGTTGAAAGAAGCCATGTCTTTGATGATGGCATCTTTGCGCATGTGGGGGAGCTTGTAATTGTTGCCGCCGCCATCTTGCATGGCCAATTCCATGACCTTCTGAAGGGTAACAAAAATTTTCCCCAGTTAGGCTGCTGGCAACTCATAGAATGAGGCTTCAACGACAGAGATAAGATCGTCAATCGATTTGCTTGTTTTTTCTGCTGCAAACTTTGAATGGCATTAAAGAACCCAAGGTCGAGGACATTAAAGTCAGGACTATTTGCAGGCTGATTCGCCATACTTATGTTCATCACACCATGACCTCTTAATAGATCTGTGGTCATGGCTTTATGAGGACTTGCATTGTCCTGCTGAACAAAAACGCCTCCTTTCGGAAATCTGTCCTGGATAGCAGGTACAACTTTGTTAATTATAACATTCTTGTACACAGCAGCGTCGACAGATAGCGGAGTCGAACTATCGTCCCTTTCGGACGATTTTTGCTCTTGCGCTGCGCAACCGATTTCTCCGCGAATGGCCAAATGCCAATCTTGCCGTCGAAAAAGCGGTTTCGATGCGCATCGTAACGTGGGCGCGCTACAGCCGCAAGGAACATGATCTTGCTGATAAACCGTTTTGACTTCACCGCTCGCAGTGCCACTTCCTCATCATGATATACATAGAACTTTTTATTGACCTGAGTTATAAAAAACCATTTCTCATCAACATGCACAAAATT
>VJMH01006954.1:0-77502 GCA_009835185.1 Aphanomyces stellatus | reverse complement strand
CGAGAGCGAGAGCCCGCCCATGTAGAGGCCCTCGGCGGCCTTGGCGCGGCGCGCGGCGGCGGCGGTGCGCGCCGTGTGGTCGGCGAACGCGCGAATTTCGTTGGCTTCTTGGGTACAGAGCTTGACAGTCGAGATGCAGCCGAGCTTTTCGTCGGCGGCGGCGCGGAGCAAGGCGAGCGTCGCGTCGTACTGGCGCTCGAGGGACTTGCCGTAGAGGCGGAAGGTCATGGCGCCGGCGCCGAGGAAGGGAAGCGTGCCGAGCGAGACCAGGGTGAGCGTGGGCGAGAGACGGAAGAGCATGATGCTGGCGCCGATCGACGAGTTGAGGGAGCGGTAGCCGTCGGCGATGATGTTGACGACTGCGTCGGCGGCGGTTTGACACTCGGTCGTGAGGCGGTGGACGAGGTCCGTGCGCTCCGACGACGTGAAGAAGACCATGGATTGATGCATATACGACGTGTAGAGGCGGTCGCGGAGACGCTTGGCGGTGCTTTCGGCGACGGAGCCAAGGCAGTAGACGCGCACAAAGGACGCCGTCGCGCCCGACACGAAGATCGAGAGAATCGTGGCGAAGAAGGCCTTGTGCGACATGTTGCGCGGGGGAGGGCGGCCGCAAGCAACGTCCAGGGCGGCACCGAGCACCTTGGGGAACAAGAGGTTGGTCAGGGAAGAGACCGAGAGCCCGACGATGCCGCTGCATAACGTCGGCCATTCCAGCCAAATCAAGTCGAGGAGACGGCGGACGTTGCTACGTGGGGCCACTTGATTCTTCTTGGGTACTATCGATCCATTGGTGGTAGGTGCGTCGCCACCAGCATCTCGAAGGCGTCGCCGCAAGTAAAGAGGCCGCCAAGGAACCATGACGGCACTGCCCTTCTACGAGATCTCAAAACTTGTGACGTCGTCGCAGGGGAACGTCACACGAAATTTTTCGAGCTTGATCGACAAATCCAGCCAATCAGAGAGCACCAAGATTCGTTTTTAATCATATTTTTGGACATATTTATCAGTTTCGAAATCAACCTATTGGACCTATTTTATCGAAAATTAACGTATTTTTTTCGCACTGTTCGCAAGAAAACGTGGTCGAAAAATGACACATTCGATGAACCATTGGATATTACAAGAAACTCTAGCCAATCACTCATTGTTATTTGAGTAGAGTTTCAGCCAATGAAAAGTGAACAGTTACTGATTTATAACACCTGTGTCAGTTTGCATCATGAACTGCAATCTTGCGATGCGGTCTATGTATCCAGCGCGTCGACTCCGCCTGGACTTTCGTGGGTTCGATTCCAACGAAAGCCATTTACGCTACGTTGTTATGTTTTAGCCTCAAATTGATATTTTCTTTTTGTCATGGATGGATATGGAGTCGAAACGACGTTCAATAATGCCCAGGAGTTCTATAAAGTGTCTTGTGTAGGACTAGTATTGTGATGTGATCAGAACGCAAAGTATTACAAAGTATGATGCAACTCGACGCCGACCTTGGCGAAGACTGTTGGGCAGGCACGAGGAATAAGCGAGCTACTATGACGTAGATTGTAGAATCCAAAGTGATTGCATGTTTGTGTAATATCTCCCTCCCTGTCAATGTCTGGGGTCGCTACGTCGACCCACTCAACTACTCTGCTACGTTCTCATCTTCTACATCAATGCATGCCCGAGGACGTAGAAGAAGAGAACGTAGAAGAGTAGTTGAGTGGGTCGACGTAGCGACCCCAGACATTGACAGGGAGGGGGATATTACACAAACATGCAATCACTTTGGATTCTACAATCTACGTCATAGTAGCTCGCTTATTCCTCGTGCCTGCCCAACAGTCCTCGCCAAGGTCGGCGTCGAATTGCATCATACTTTGTAATACTTTGCGTCCTGATCACAACACAATACTAGTCCTACACAATACACTTTATAGAACTCCTGGGTATGCATTGGATGCGGCGGATCCAGCATCTACAATTGTGGCAGCTCATTGCTGATGTGCTACGCGGTTGACTGATACACGTACACAACCTGTGGATTCTTCACATAATTGCTCTCGACACCCAGCATGCTGCGTATAGGTTGTGGCATGGTGCGAATGCACACTGTACCAATGCTCGAACTCTAGAACTCCAGTCGATGTCATAGTAAGTAGACACACTTTATGTTTGTGGGAAACTACCAAGTATCACTGCAGCAACAAACGCAGGTACACCGTTGTCAGGACCGTCATGACAAGGATGAATATCGTCGTCATTCCGACAATATCGAAGTATTTGTATGAATAATTATAACCAATCAGGTGCCCATTAGTTCGTTTTCAGTGGAATAATCTACTTTTTTAACCAATGATTTCGAAGATTCGAAAAATAGGTCCCTTCCGACGAGTTCCGACATATTTTGTCGGAAAAACGAGTAAAATATATACTCTGGAGTATATATATGGGTTTCACATTCCCCTGGGTCTATCTCAAAAGAGCCGTATCCGGAAGGGTGCGCTAAAGATATGCGACGTTTGTTTTGGCTCACAATGGGATGGTTAAAGTGTCTAAAATATAGTAAAACGTGATTAATAGGACTTCACTGGAGTATAACGTTTCCGGATTTATGGACTAGGATAAAGGAAATCACTACTATAGCCAAGATAATATACGGATAATTCAAACGAATTATCCGGCGCACATTGCAGCGCGGCTTCAGTGGTGAAAGATGTTGGCCAGGGTGATTCGACGGGAGGCCGCGGGCGGCATCTTCCGTTCGCCGTTGGTCGCGTTCTCATCTCATGCAGATGTCCATCACGTGAAGCAACCTGTTCCATCGGCCTCGAATTCGCGCCATGATACAGAGGCCGTCACGATCAAGAAGGAACTCGCCGCGTGGAAGGCAACGATCGACCGCGATCCCCACTCGCTCTCGCCGAGTTCGTGGCACGGGATTGCGCAGACGTTGGTCAAGTGTCGGTCGCTGCAACTTTCCCAAGCCGCGCAGTCTCTCGTGTCCAAGCCGGCACTCTTGGAATCGCCCGTCGGCAGCGTCCACAACGAAGTCATTCGCATCATGCTCAACCTCCATCGCTTGGACGACGTGATTGCCATGGCTCGGTCGGGGAAGCTCCCACTCACGAATCGCACGCTCTCGCGCGTCCTTGGGGCATGCGCGCGCTCGTCCAGCAGCAAGATCTCCGAGGCCTTTGAACTGTTTGATCTCGCGGTCGCCCAAGGCACCGTCCCCCACATGTCGGCGTACCACTCGCTCTTCCTCCTCTGTTCCAAGGACGACGATCACGCTCGTCTCGAGTATGTCAAGAATCACATGGTAGATGCCGGGGTGCCATGGGACGCCACATGCCACGGGCTCTTTATGCGCATGGACGCGCGTGCCGGCAACATTGACGGCGCGATCGCGCGGTACCAGCGGCTCAAGGCTGACGGACTCACGTTGCCCGTGAACCACCTCAACGACTTTCTCGGTATGCTCGAGGAAGCGGGGCGCGTTGACGACGCCGTCCAGATCTTTGACGCGATCCATGCGACCATGCCCGACAAGGAATGGGGAGCGGGGCCGACGTCGGTCGACGATGCGATCAAGTTGCCGCTGAACGTGATTTCGTACAACATTATGATCAAAATGAGCGGCAAGGCGGCACGGATGGACCAAGCGTTCAAGTGGTACGAAGGTCTCAAGGCCAAGGGGCTCACGCCCACGACGATCACAATCAATACGATGTTGCATGGCGTCTACCATGGCAAGTACCGGTCCATTGACTCGGACGCTGTCTACATGGGTCTTGCCGGCGTCGGCGCCGTCGCCGGGGCCACGTTGTATGCGATCGACCTCTCCGAGTCGATGGGCGCCGTCGCGCTCACGTCGTCGATCATGGCGTCGCTGGCCGTCGGCATCTACGTCAACCCCCATGGGGTCAAGAAGTCCATCTACCCGAATGAATCTGGCCCGCATGAGCCCGTGCCTCAAGCGATCCTCCGACGCCTCGACGAAGAAGAACACATTGGCCGCCTCATGTACCTCTGGACCGAGCTGCTCGGCTACGGCCTCCACCCCGACACGGGGACCTTTGACATCCTCGTGCGCACGTGCATTCGGAAGCGGCACCCAGAACTCGCCGCGAACGTGCTTTTGGACGGTGTGAATCCGAATTCGATCGCCGCGCGCCGCAAGGCCAAGGGCGCCAAGTACCAATTTGAGCTCGGCCTCGACTCGACCGTCCGCCTCGTCCAAGCGCTCATTTCACAAAACCTCCTGCCACTCCTCCACCAAATCTTTGACTTGGCCGCGTCGACCCATCGGTTCCAGGAACTCGTCAAGAAAAGTCCCGGCAGCGGCGGCGCGCTTCGCCACGCGCTCGGGATTTTCCAAACCCCCAAGGTCACGGCCATTGTGTTGGCCAAGTTCCTCGCGCCGCTCCTCAAGACGCCGACACCGCCGCGGCATCCGATTGTGTTTGAGGTGCAAAACTGCTACGCTGTCTTGGATGCACTGGATACGATTAACCCTCTCCTGCGCGGCCTCTTTGTCATGGAAGACGTGCACGGGACTGGCCATGGCCACGGCGCACTCGTGGTCAATCCCCAACGGCTGGACCAGTACTTTGCCACAGGGCGCCAGCACCGCCAGCTGCCGACAGCGTAAACCACGTAATCACGAGTAGTAGTCTATTTTTGGCCCATTAAAGCGAGGACCGCAAGCATGACCGAGAGCTGTGTCCAAGTGAGCTGCCGCTTCAAGGACCATCTCGACGGGGGGGCGGCCGTGGCCATCGACTTTCCAGATGCCCACACGGTCCTCCTCACGGCCAAGCCCCAGGCGCCACCGACTCGCCACAGCAATTTTTGCCGCGTGTTCCCGGGCCCGACGCCCCAAGCCGACGTCTTTGAGGCCGTGGGGGCACCCGCCGTCGACGACGTTCTCCGTGGGTACAACTATACGATCCTCGCATACGGTCAAACGGGTGCGTCCATGATGTGCTGCCACGTCATATGCTTGTGTACAGGCAGCGGCAAGACGCACACGATATTAGGGTCCAAGGCCGAGCCTGGGTTGCTCCCTCGGCTGGTGGCCCGCACGTTTGACGCCCTTCAAGGTAGAGTGAAACTCGAGGGACGCTGTGTCTGTGAACGTGATGGGTAGGTGACGTGAGCAGCAGCGTCGACGTGAGTGTGTTTGAAGTGTACCAAGAAAGGATTGGTGATTTGCTCGCACCGGCAAATGTGAACCTGCGCGTGCGCGAAGACAAGTGCGTTGCCGCCTGTCCATCGACCAAGCATCGCCGGGTGATGATGGTTGTACTGGTAGGGAGCGGGGCATTTGGGTGGAGGGGGCGACGGAAGCGGCGGTCGACGATGCTGCGTCGGCTATGAAAGTCATCCAGCGAGGCATTGCCGGGCGCTCCACCGGTGCACACCTCACGAACGCAGCGTCGAGTCGAAGCCACTGTATTTTTGTCCTCACAGTGACGCGCCCAACCGCGGCGGGGCTCAAGCAGACTGGTATGGCTGGATGTAGATGCCGCAAAGGATGACGCGTCGACGTTAGGCAAGCTCGTTGTGGTGGACCTCGCAGGTTCGGAGATGGTACGCAAGACTGCCGCCCAAGGAAAGACACTGGACGAAGCCAAGTACATCAACAAGGTATTAATAGTACACGACAAGACTTGACACACTTGTGGTAGTCACTCACGGCGTTGGGATTGGTTATCAATGCACTCACAGACGGCAAATCCAAGCACGTGCCGTATCGAGACAGCAAACTCACGCGGCTACTCCAAGTCTGAGTCGATTTGTTGACGTCATCAGTTGAAGCGTGTGTGGCTAGAATTCGCTGGGAGGGAATGCCAAAACCCATTTGATTCTCACGTGCTCCAGCAGCAATGACAATGTCGTACGAACGATCTAGACCGATTGTCGACGACAGCCGCTCGCGTAGGACGAGACGATGTCGACCATTCGATTTGGCGCGCGCGCGCAACAGATTCGAAATTCGCCGCACGTGAACGCCGAGAAGGACGTGTCCGAGTACAAGCAACTGGTCGCAACGATGGAACGCAAAGTCGAAGCGCTCTCGGCGTACATTGCAGCGCTGGCCACGCAGCCGTGTCAGCACTGCTCAAGACGAACCAGTCGCACGGGGCAGGACCACATGGCTCTGTCACTGGGCATGTCGGCATCAGACTCAGACGCAAGTCCAACCCACAACGAGGACGACGAGACGTCGACAGCCCAACCCCAGTGCGCCGCGTGCCACGTCCACAACGACCACGAGCTCGTCCTTTGCGACGGCAATTGCGGCTCGTATTGGCACCCCGCCTGCCTCCTCCAAGACGAAAATGGTGACGAAAATGGTGACGAAGACGACAAGTTGGAGGTGTATTGCCCGGCGTGCGCGACGGCAAGCCAACCCCATGCAAACGTGGAGCAGGAAATCGGGACGCTGAAGCGGGCGCTGCACCAGATGAAGCAGGCGCGGGACGACGCCGAGGAGCGCGCGAGTGTCGAAAAGCAAGTGTTTGACTTTGCCGACCAGAAAAAGAGCGACATCCATCGGTACGATCGACGCTATGACGTCACCGCTACCGATGACGTAGACATCTCGAGACGACGATTGCAGAGCTAGAGGATCGCATGCGGCACCTCGCGCGAGAAAACGACCAGTTGCAGGCCAGATATGAGGAAACCAACCAGCAATTGGATGCAACGGAAAAAGCCATGGCAGCACTGCGGCGGCACCATCAGTTGCTTGCGGAGCAAAACGACGCCGAGTTGGACATTCTACGGCGGGCACTCGACACGTACGAACGCGACCACCAGCACCTCCAAGCGCAAATTCACGACTTGACTGGCCGACTCGTGGGTCCGTCCAGTTCTTCCATGAGTTGTACGATCGTCTGTTCGTACCTTCTAGCATCCGACAAACGCGCGCGCGACCACCAAGAACAGTTGGAAGAGTGCCGCGTGTCGCTCGCGCGCCGCGACGACGAGACACTGCGCCTCAACACCCGGCTCGGCCACACCCAGTCGTTCCCGACACTAAAACCGACGCTAGCGTCGCCGCCCAAACTGCTCCGGTCCGTGACAGTTGTGGACGACCCGCGCTTGCAGCTGCAGTCGCGCGGCAACATTCAGCAGTGGTGGTCGGGGCCGCAGCCAGCCATGGACGGGGCCTCGTTGGTCTGCGAGTCGCTGGATGGGATGCCGTCGGCCCAAAACAACCTCGCCGAAGAGACATCAGGTAAGTCATCACTTGATCCAAGGTTGACGGTCCTCTGTAGCGAGCGACGGGACCAAGCCGTTCAAAGCACGCCTCGTCGGTCTCTTGGCATCCCTCCAAGAAGAAACGGATGCGTTCAAGGACCTAGGAGACAAAATCAGCCTCGAACACACGCGGCAGAAGACGCGGCAAAAGACGCGTCGAACGCGCCGGCTCCTCCCAGACTTACAGTCGTCGGATGAGTTCAACGAGTCGGTCTCGGGGCCGCAGCGATGACACGCCAACAACCACCGGTCCACAACGACGACGGACTTTATATTTATACTCGTTACAACGCCACTTGGTGGATTGATTTCCGCCGGCCGACGTTGGGGGGGCGTAACTCGGGTGTCTTGGCCCCCACGTCGACATGCCGCACGTGCTTGCCGCTGAGCGTCCTCTTCTTGAGCTCTTCCCGCGCCGACATGACGCGGTACTTGTTGTTCGGGCCAGTCGTGTACCGCAAAAAGAGGTGGCCCGCATGCGGGATCTTGCCCTGCACCCAACTCAGCGGCAGTTCCCACCCGAATATGTTGTTGTATGTCTCATCGACCCAGTTTTCGCCCGGCTCAGTGTCGCCGAGGAGCGCGAGGATGAGGGCCATTTGGTGATCTTCCCACACTGTCAAGTTGAGCGTGTACTCCTAGACGACGAGGATGAGACTATATGCTTCGTCCCGGCCTCACCATTTCGGCGTGCGCGGGGTTCCAAATGTTTAGCCACCCGACGCGGCGCACGAGCTCGTCGAGTTCACTCGGCACCCACGACGACGTTGTCGACCGAAGCGCAGCGAATAGGTCCTCCAAGTCCACCACATGGTTGAGCATGGTGACGACGCAGTCGACGCGGCCGTGGTCAATGTCCTCAAAGCAGTTGGCCAAGACGACCACTTGGTCACTCGTGAGGCCCACGTGGCCCATTGCAATCGTTCGCTTCATGGCTACGCTGCCACGTCATGGCCCCCGCACCGTAAACATCCCACGTACTCGTTTTCCGGGTTTCGTAATCGTGTGGCGCCAGCGTCGGCTTGGACGGCGACTTGGTCAGTTTCTTTTTCGTCGATTTCGATCGGACCATCGCCGGGGTTGCAGTTGCAACCAAAGGCTTGGTGAAGGCCACGTCTTGGCACAGTTGGTCAAATTGCTACATGTTTGTGACCAAGAGCGTCAGGCAGGGGGCGTACCTTGGCCGCGAGAACCGCCGTGCCTTTGGGCAGCCGCGTGGTCACGACGAAGTCAAAGGCAAACACGCCGGCGTCGGGTATCCCAACTGTCCGCGACAAGTTGTATGCCTCGCCGTCCATCGTTTCGTTGCGAAAGCACTCCCAATTGCCCTTTTGGCTCGTGTTGACCCCATCAAGCTGCTTGTTGCGGAGCTTGTCATCGCCCGAGAGTCGAAAGAGCGTCGCGGCAATCCGCTGGTCCGTGGGCAGAGCCAAGTCGAGGGCATATCGGCCGTTGGGTAAATTCGAGTCAAAGAAGAGGAGCTTCCCCGCGCATTCGTTTAGGAACGACTGGTGCTTGGACGGGAGGAGCGGGTACGTTGTGTTGGAGAGAAGGTTTTCCGTGTCGGATACCTTTTGAAGGAGCCTATGGATTTGATCCAACGAGTATGATGATGACGAACGCGCGTCGTACGTGTGGATGAGGTCGGTGTGGCATTCAATCGATGTGACCGTCGTCAAAAAGTGGCGCGCTTGGTTGGCATTGATGTAATGGTCTTCGAGGAACATTTTGATGTACTTGACGCGGTCCGTGTCGAACTCGAGCGTCGAGTACATGTCCCAAAAGACTGTGACCGCGTCTACAGCATCGCGGCGTCAGATTCCACGCGTCGTCGTCGTGCATGCGTACCGGGAATGATCTCGTGCGCTTGGGGCGACGTTGGTTTGAATCGAAAGTCAAATGACAGTGTGCCTGTGAGCGGCACTTGCCACGGTTCGCTGTGGTTGACCAGCGCGAGCGGCGGTGGCGTCGAGCATGTCTCGGCCGAGACCACTTGGTTGGCCGGTGCAAGTCGGTGAAACTGGAGGTGCTTGGCTTCCAACGGAGTCGTCAGGACGACACTGTCCATCTGGCACGCGCTCGGGTACAAATTGACGAGGCGGAGAATTTCCAACGCCTGCCAAAACGTCTTGGGGTCGTCCAAATCGATCACTTGGTGGCTGCCACTTCCTACCGAGCATCCTCAAAAAAGAAGTTGATCTCAGGTATGGCGAACCTGCGCGGTACGGATCAAAGACAGGCACGTTGTGGTGCAGCGAACACTCGTCAAACAGAATCGTGCGGCCTTGGGTCTTGGTCAACGGGTTGCTATACGCGCGAAAGACGGACCGCATGCCTTCGGTCCCGATAGGATTTTGATCGAGCACCAAGATTTCCAGCACCGTTGACTCGGCCCACGTATTCGTGAGTGCAAGCACCGCCTCGGTCGCGATCGAATTGGCCGTCACGTCCAGCTTTTGCAAATACCCATTGTTGCGGAGCGCCTGCGCGATCCGATGGGCGCCGTCGCCATGTCCGACGCCGTTCCAGCCAAGATGGAGCGTTTGGAGACATTGGTTGGACTCGAGTGCGTCGGCGAGACCGGCAGCCGCTTTGCCACGGAGGCTGTTCCAGCTCAGGTCGAGCGCCGTGAGGTTCGAGTTGTCTTTGCAAATGATTGCGAGCGCGTCGGCGCAATAGTCGTCGAGTTTGTTTTTGCTCACGTCCAAGTGCGTCAAGCTCGCGTTTTTCGCCAACGGTTCCTCGATGCACTTGATAAAGTCCGAGTGCAAGCTACGGTGACGACAGTATAATCGACACGTGTCGTCTGGGGTGCGTACTCGCAATCGGACAACACCAACGTCTGCACGATCCGATTGTGGTTGAGAAACGTGTGCAGCGCGCGCGTGCTCTGGTCGCGAATGCGATTCCGCGAGAGGTTGAGCGTGAGGAGACGCGTGAAATCCGAGCTTTCGAGGATGTGGACGATCGCCACGTCACTCAGTCGGTTTTCCTTGACGACGAGCGTTTGCAGTTTTGGAATCGAGGCCAGGCTAGACAATTCGATGACGATGACACGTTGGTGGGATGCCAGACCACGACGAGAGCGCATCCATGGGCTTGCTGCCCGTGCCATAGTAGGAAAGGTCGATCGCGCATGCCTCGCGCTTTGGAATGATAAATGGCTCGGGCGTCAGCTCCATCTTCAAACACGTGGCAATGTACTTGTCGGTGCATTTCATGTTGTCGACGTTCACTTGCTCCTAGGGTAATGTGTCTCGAGTCGTCGAGAGGGTGGGGCGTACCATGTCGGCCGCGTCGACTTTGGTGGGTTGGGGTGCGATGGCGGGTTCTGGTGAGCCAGTACTAGCAGTCTGGGCTTCTTGTTTTGTCCGGCGGACGTGGGCCATGAACCGTACTTTGCCTCCCTGTAGAGCCAACGGTCGTGGATCAAATGTTGCAATGGACCATGTTCAGCCGTACCCAACCGTAGTTGTTCTTGACGTCCTTGATGTTCCAGCCATTGTAACGCGGGGTCTTGGGGATACTCAGCGCTACCAAAGCGATGATGCACACAGGACACGGGCACACGTCGTACGCGTGCCATCGCTGTCGGTGAGCATGTCGGCGACGTGCATGATGGCCCCTTCTTCGGCTTCAGGCACCGCCGCAGTCGACCGAGTGTCGTCGTCGTCGTCAACATCCAATTCAAGGTCACTGGTCTTGGTCGGTTTCGGCACAGACTTGGACCCTCGCCGGGGACGTGCGTCGAGAAATAGATTGTGAAAAGTCTACCGCCATGTCACTCGAGTTGGCGTGTCGATCTACTCAACCTGGATGGCTTGTCGTGTTTCGGCGCGGGGCGTGTACCGATGGGGCGATGGCAATGTGATGGAGATCCGCTCGCCGCCTTGGCTTTGGTTGACTTTGGTGGACGACGACCCAGGGGTTTTGGGGAGTCGACTAGACAGACATATCGTCAACCTCGGACCACAGATTCGCGGTCGTACAAACTCGTTTGGATCGTGCTGCCTGGTTCGTGGGATGTCGGATCAATGTCGAGCATGATGTTGATGTCGCGTTGAATGGCCATCGTGGCCACGCTCAGCTTGAGATTCGGCAAGATCGGACCATGCGATGGATCTTTATACCGCGATGCAGGTCGGCTGGCGGTATGTTTGGACGGAATCGACGCGGGTCGTCGCTGCGTCTTTGTCATTCAGCATGCATGAGACACTGCCGTCGTCGCCTTGCTGAAAATAGGACCGACGGTTTCGGGTTTTGTGGGTGCCAACATATGTCACATGATTGAAATGTCCATCGTTGGCCCAAGGCACACAAGAGAGAGTGGAATGATTACGTTGTTCGTCCAAGAGACGAAGTTATTCGTGTGGACCGCGTGCGGTGGCCGGATTTCTTGCTCGAGGAGGAGGATGGTGTCGGATGCTCGAAATTGCGATCCGGTTCAAGCACGTGGGCGGGCGTGTGGCGAACGTTGTAGGGGAAGTTCGCGCCGAGGATGCCTTCTTCGGGATGGATGTGTGTCGACGCTTTCCCAAACGCAGTTCGAAACGGCCCGGCCTTCCACCGGAGTTTGCTTTTCTGTGTTCGCACGACGATGGCGTATCAGACTCAGATCTGATTCGACCCGTCGTACCTCGCTTTCGACAATCTCTTTGACGTCGGGTGCGACGTACGGCGCATCATTCACGACGGAATAGTAGCCACCCCCGCGCGACTTTTCGTCCCTCGCTTGGATCTTTTGAAAGCGCTCGTACGCGCAGTACGGCTTGTGCGGGTCGGCCAGTCGGCACACTTTGACCTGGCCTTTCCCCTTGACGTGCGGCGGCACAAAGTCCAACGCTGTCTTTGTCCTGTCGACGACGTCGTCGTCATCGCCGTCCCTGGTCATTTGTCAATACTAGTGCGCCGCGTGGATACCCCTACCCCTGGTTGTTGACTGGCGTCCGGCGTAATCCGTTGGCGTCGTGCTTCGCCAACATTGTCGGCGTCGCTGAATGCGGGCGCGTCTTGGGTTTGGCCACGTTCGCGGCCGAGAGCGGTCGCACCTTTTTGGGGGACGTCTTGCCTTTGTTGGTCGCGTCAAACATCGCCGGTGCTTTGGGGGGCTCAGTGGCCACGGCTACTCAGCGTGGTTGATAATGTCCTCGAGTAGCCAGAAGTATCTTGTGGACGTACGCGCGAGGTATTTGGCTTGCCCTGTGCGTGTGCCGTGTGAAATCATGCCCGAGACCGACGCCATGTAGCTCCGATCAACATGTTCGTGGATTTTGATCTGTGCCACTTTCGAGACCACGTAATTTTCCAGGATCGTGCTGGGTCTTGCGGTTAGGGTCCCACAAGAACGACTACGTGGTGCCTCGTACCACGTCTCGGGGTACTCCTTGGCGATGCTAAAGTGAGCGCACAACGCATTGCCAAATTCAATCAAGAGCGGACCTCGCTGGCTGTCCACAAACACCGTGTACCTACAAATGGATGGTCAGCAGGCATCTTACAGGCAATATCCAATCCACTTGTTGCCACTTGTCGATGTAATCTTCTCGTCCAGGTCCCACTTGCTTGGGCAATTTACAACAAACTGCCGGTTGCGCAGGCCCTTGAGGTACACATGGTTTTGTTGCTCGAGGCGGCCGCAACACTGCATGTCTGCGAGGCGCGAGAGGACGGGGGCATGGTCTTTATCATGTCGTTTGCGGGTGCCGCCACGGGCCGAGTTGGGACGGGCGCCATAGTCGCGGTCACGATCGCTGCAGTGGACAATGATACCAGTGTTGCCTGCTCCAGCTTGTGGGACAACAGTTCACATGTTGTCGTACCCTTGGGTTCCCACTCCATCGTCGTCGGGCTATACGTGTAAAAGTCGCCCGTGTCGCTGTCGAGGAGCACTTCATGGACTTGGAGCTCTGCGGCCAAGTCCTAGTTAGAGATGAAGCGTCCAACACGTACCTTGGGTGGGGGGCGGCACGGACTGGAGCGATTTCAGCGGCGCGCCTTTGCCGTTGCCGTTGACAACGTGGATCATATCGCCGCCCGTCGAACACATGTACGCGAGCAGCGACGCTGCAAAGCTGCCACCAAAAAGGCATTTGCCCGTCATCATGCACATCTTGACGAGGCGGCAGACCTGGAGCGCGAGATGGAGACCCACATGGCTTTCAGGCCATCGGAGAGGTTGAAAGTACCTTCTTGAGTCCAGGGTGCCATGGCGGGATGCTGGAATCGCCATCGAGGAAAACAAAGTCAAGGTGGTCAAAACGGGTGATGGCCAACGGGTCGGCGTTGTCTGAATGCAACTCAAAGATGTATTCGCCCAAGTCACTCCGGTGTTTTTCCTACGCGACACAAAATTGTTCATGTTGACGACGACGACGACGGACGCACCTCCAAGCCAACGCACGACGCATCGAGCACTTCAATGTGGCGGAGAATGTGGACGACGTGGTGTTTGAACTTTTGGAACCGCTCGTGGCTTGCGTGGCTGTAGCCGTTGACCAAGAGAAACTTCATCGCGACAAGTCTCAGGAACCGGCGACGTCGACGAGACCGAGAACCCACGAATGCTATTTATACCACGTCGTCGCCACGGTTACAAGAGCCTCAATGGGGACTTGAACATGCAAGCAGATCACTCGCAATGCGCGTACCCCGAGTGGCCCGATTGTTTTGGCAGCCCGTTGGAGCGTGCGAGTCCGATCCACGTGGGGGCGAAGAAGCCACCGAAGCCGCCCATATTGCCCCCTTCGATCCAAGACCACAGCCATGCCAAGCGCCTCCTCCAGCCAGCGCCCATCGTCTCGCCCGAGCAGATTGCGTTTTTGGTACCCTTGTTCTCGTCTAGTTTGTCAAACGATCTTGCTCATGCAGGCCCGACCCCCCAAGTGCGCGTTTGAAATCCACTGCAAGCTCGCCAACGCGACGCGCAAGTGCTACCACTGCGCCAAGTACGGCTCCACTTGTCAGTATATGCTCCGACACGAAGTTGTAGATTTGACGAGCACCGGACAGGCTTTTACTGCGACGCGTGCTTTGTGGCACGGCACCCGCCCGTGCGCCTCGATCATTCGTGGACGTTTCTGAGGGGTGGGTCCGCATCATCAATGCACGAGTATCTTGCGGAAAGTGATATGTCAGTGTAGATGAAACCGACTCGAAGCGCGAGTGGATTGAACACCTCGCGAGGTAGGGTTATGACGCGTCGTCACGGTGTGTCGAGATGGTGACGTAGCCACAAGATGGAGCAAGATTTCCGGGAATTGAAGAGCATGCTGGTGGAAACGAATGCATGGATCGAAACGGCGGCGGGCGCGTCCAACCAAGCGATGGAAGGAAAGATTCAACGCGCGTTCCAAGACATTCACGCAATCGACGCTGGCATCCGGCAAGTCCTCGTCCTGAGTGTGACGATGACGCGTCACGCACGTAGGTCGCTCATGGACCACGTCAAAGTGTCGTTGAAGCAACGCAACTTGACGCGGCAGGACGCCGTTCGCAAGATCGAAGCAATGTGGCGGGTTCGCCAGGCGCGCAAGCATTTTCGACAATTGTTACGCAGTGTCTACCAACTGCTCGAGGACCCTGTGACGGGTCAAATGTACGACCTGAGTCTGAGTCTGAGATACCACTTCGGACAGGTACTACTACAACAAGCGTACCGACACTACGCAGTGGGACAAACCCCTCGGCTTTGGTTCGGAAGAGTACGTCCCCGTGAAGAAGCCAAAAAGAGTCGGTGCGCGGCAATGGACCGCCGACGTCGCCGCGGGGTGCATCCAGCGGTCGGTGCGCGCGTTCCAAGCCAAAATGGCCATCCGAAGCATGATGCGCGACGTCTATGGCAAGCGCAAGGATCCGGCGACAGGTGCGTCATCAAATGTGACGAGGCGCCGTCGATTTGATGACGTAGACATGTACTACTACTACAACAAACGCACGGGCAACGTAAGCTGGACCAAGCCGACGTTGTTCGGGTCGGAAGACTTGGCCACGGACGAAGAGCTCGAGCGGGAAGCGCGCGCGCGGCGGCGTGCGGCGATCACGCCACCGACGCCACATGATGCTGCCATGCGCATTCAGAGATGCATCCGATGTGCGTGGGCGCGCCGCCGGCTGCGCTCGATGCTTTCCCGCGTCTACCTCAAGGTCTGGGACGACGCACGCGCGCAATTTTACTTTTACAACACCCGCACGGAGACGGTGAGTTGGTCGAAACCCAAGTGGGTCGACGAGGCCGACTTGATGTCGCCGCGATCGCATGAAGAGCTCGTGGCTCAAGAAGCGGCGGCCGCGCGGCGCAGTCGGCTAGACGCAATCCGTCGCAGCAGGCCAGAGGAAGCGGTGCTCTACATCCAACGCATGGCGCGATGTGCCGTCGCGCGCCGCCAGCTGCGGTCCATGCTCTCGCAAGTGTACCTCAAAGTCTGGGACGACGAGAGAGGCCAGTTCTTCTTTTACAACACCCGGACACAAGCGGTGAATTGGTCGAAACCGAAATGGGTCGACGAGAGCGACCTCATGTCCCCGCGGTCCCATGAAGAGCTCCTCGCGCAAGAAGCGCGCCGACACCACCTCGAGGCGATCCTCGCCGCCTCACCCGATGAGGCCGTGCGGTACATCCAGAGAATGGTGCGGCGATGGCTGGCGCGGCGGACATTGCTGCGTCTCGTCGCTGATGTCTACGAAGCCATCCTCGACCCCACATCGGGGGAGTACTTCTACCACAACAAGAAGACCGGCGATGTGAGTTGGACGCGGCCCGTCGGGTTGAACCTTGGTTCATCAACCTGAGGAAATGCAACACCTGCGTAATTTTGAAAGTTTAAACTTCACTTGGATTGACTATTGATATCTGTAATGTATTTATTTTAATACAGGATGTTTAAAAAACCATACTCTATATCAGTCATTCCTTTAGAAAGTTGATACAATCAGCAAGGCCGTCAAAAGATACAAAAAGGACACCACACAAAAAGATTTGCAAGATGATGCTCCGCCTCAGGCAACGGCAACACGCGTTGACGACGCTCGTGGGTCGCGCCGCCGCGATCGGGCGCACAGCTGCCATGAGCTCGACGGCTGGCAAAGTCATTCGCTGCAAGGCGGCTGTGGCATGGAAGCCCAATGCTCCCTTGTCGGTCGAAACGATTGAAGTCGCGCCGCCGAAAGCGGGGGAAGTCCGTGTCAAGGTCATTGCGAATGCGCTCTGTCACACAGATCTCTACACGTTGAATGGAGAGGACCCCGAAGGCCTCTTTCCGTGCATTCTGGGCCACGAAGCTGGGGCGATCGTCGAGAGCGTCGGTCCTGGTGTCACCTCCGTCAAGCCCGGCGACCATGTGATTCCATGCTACACGCCCGAGTGCCAAAAGCCCGAATGCATTTTCTGTGAATCCCCCAAGACGAATCTGTGTCCCGAGATCCGCGCCACGCAAGGGAAGGGTGTCATGCCTGACGGCACGTCACGCTTCTCCATCAATGGTCAGCCGCTCTACCACTTTATGGGGTGCTCGACATTCTCCGAATACTCTGTGATCGCCGAGATCTCTGCCGCGAAGATTGATCCCACGGCGCCACTCGACAAGATGTGTCTCTTTGGCTGCGGCATTTCCACGGGCTTCGGTACGTCCATCCCCTCAGTCATTCTCCCCAAACGTTCCCATCATCATGCGTGAGATTCCAGGGGCGGTGTTCAACACGACCAAGGTTGAGCCTGGTAGCACTGTTGCCGTCTTTGGAGTCGGCGCGGTCGGTCTCGCTGTGATCCAAGCTGCGAAACTCGCGGGCGCGTCGCGGATCTTTGCGATTGATCCAAATGCGAGCAAATTTGGCATGGCCAAGCAATTGGGCGCGACCGACTGCATTGGTACATTCTCTATATTCAAATGTGGCAAGATGGTCGCGACTGTTTAGATCCAACGGCGTCCAAGACTCCGATCCAACAAGTGTTGATTGAAGAGACCAAGTGGGGCATCGACTACACGTATGACTGCACGGGAAACACCGAGGTAAGCCATCCATCCTGGTCGACAGCAACATCACATGACAATCCAAGGTCATGCGCGCGGCACTGGAAGCCTCGCATCGCGGGTGGGGTCAAAGTTGCGTCATTGGCGTGGCGGCATCGGGCCATGAAATTCAAACACGTCCATTTCAATTGATCACAGGTACATGTGCGAGTCTTTCTTGACGAAGATGACAATACACTTGCAGGACGTACGTGGAAGGGTACGGCCTTTGGCGGGTACAAGAGTCGCACAGAAGTGCCGCAACTCGTGAAGAAATCCATGGAGGGTAAATTGCCCATCGGTACGTCAACAACTGTGTTTCATCTTGCAACTCGATACTATTCCCCAGACCACTTTATCACGCATAAATTCACGGGCGTGGAAGCGATCAATGATGCCATCAAGGCGCTCAAGAGCGGTGACTGTTTGCGTGCCGTCGTCACGTATTAAGGCAACTCGCGGCGGCATCGTTGACTACAAAGAGCATATATTGTCCTACTTATATAAATCCGGCCGCGCACATTCGTACGTCTAATTGTACTTTTCGATCGCCTCCAGCAGTTCGGCCGACTCGGCCACGTAGTTGAGGGGTTCAATGTTGACAATCTGGGCCTTCACGCGCACTTCGTCGTTGATCGGCTCGGCTTTGCATCGAATGCGGAAGACATACGGTCGGAAGAGCGCCGCCTTGAAGCTACCGTCGTACAACGCCATGTTGGTTTCCTTGAGTTCGGCCAACTCGTCGGCCGTCTTGCCTTGCATGATGATCTTGCCTTGGTCGTTAAACGCAGACATCCACGTCGAGCCCGACGTGTCTTGGACGACCATCGACAGCACGTAGCGGTTCTCGCAGTTCGAGTAGACCGTTTGGCACTTTTCGCAATTGTAGTTTTGCGCAGAGTCGGGCATAACCTTCTTCTGGCACTTGACGCACGCTTGGTACCACACCCCCGCGTCGTGCTTGATAAAACTCACGGCCCCCTTGACCGTAATGTAATCGGGCTTTTGGCCATAGCCCAAGCGCTTCTCCTTGATGTCGACAATGGCTGAGCGTTGGTCAAAGGTACCCATGCCACCGCCGACGCCGCCAGCGCTGTTACTGAGCGACTTGATCGCGGTCGACGACCCACCGGCGTTGTACCAGCTCAACAAGCGCGCGGCTTCGGGAAGCGGTGGGTTCGTGACAAAGCTCGTGGACGAAAACGTGCCAATGGTGCGACCGCTAAAATCGCTGATGCGGCAGCCCTTGATGGCCAACACTTGGTTCAACCAGGCATCGCACGAAGGGTCCTGGGCGCGTTCGTTCCAGAGCGTCACCTTGATTTCGGCCAACGTGTCGTCAACCATGGAGAAATCGCGCTTCTGGAGTTGCTTGCCGGCCTTGGATGTCAATTCCGAGCACGGGCCCACGCTCTTGACAATGCCAATCAAATCGATCGTGGATTCCACGGGGAGGGATTCAATCGAGGCGATCTAGGGCTTTTATGTCACGACAGCACGCCAACCTCGTAGCATACCGTCTTGAAGTTGTACTGCACCGCTTGGATTGCATGGTCTTCGGGTGCCGCGACAATGTCCGACGACGAGTCAAACGTGACTTCGTAATCGTTGTTGATGGCCGAGAATTTGCGGTTGGCCATCTTGATCTTCCCGCCCGAAAAGTAGAAAATGCCGTTCGGGATCAAGCGGTCGTAAAACGTATCGACCGCATCGTTGAAGAGTGTGCCGCGAATTTCACCACCCTTGGCGTCCAACAAGTCAATGCTGCAGAGTTTGCCTTGACCGCGAGCGTTGGTCCAGTTCTTGATGGCAGAGCGCGACGTCACGCGAGCCTTGATAGTCCATCGACCGCCAGAGTATGGGTTCAAGGACGCAATGTCGGAAATGCGCATGCCGGGGTCCTCACGAACCACAGGGGCACTGTTTCGCGCGGGCGCGTTCGATTGATAGGTGTTGCGAGGGGGAGCAACGGTGGTTTGCGGCGCAGCACTTTGATGTGGCAAGTAGGTAGATTGAGGTGCCTGGTAGGGAGCGGGGGCAGGTGCTTGGTACACAGGTTGTTGTGGTGCGGCCGCGCGATAAGGGGCAGCAGGCGCCGCGGCAGGGGCACTGGGCAACACACCGCCAGATTTCTCGATGTTTTCCGGGGAACCGACACGTTCATAGCCGGGAAGGATCTCAGCAATGCCCAAGACAATCAAAATCCTGGGGGAGAGGGAGAATGTGAGCTGCATTTGGCAGGCAATAAAAGAGGCGCGTACTTTCGGTTTTGAACTTCGTTGCACACATAGTCCTTGAGGCGGATAAAATAGTTCACCGACAAGGCGCCATCTGCCAAAGTCTACAAATGCACGCGAATGTGAGCCTTGGATGATGCAGGGTCAAGATTGTGCGTACCGACGAGAGTTGGGACGACATCATGCCGCTCAAGTAGTATTGCCCATCCGACAAAACCATGCGGTAACGGTCACCGCCCTTGCCCGATGCGGAGTTGATCTTCTTCAGATCAATGACTTGCACCCAGGGCTCGAATCCATCGGGGTTCTGTCGGTTGTGCAGCGTCGGGACTGCATTCGGCGTCAACTGAGTCATGCTTGTGGTGGCGGGGGCAAAATCCAACTTGAAAACTGGGGCGAAGAATATCCGGATGCTCCCCTCTCGCGCCAAAACCAGCCCATATACATTGACAGAGCGCCATCCGGATAATGCAGTGGGTTGCTTTTTTTTATCGGTGGAAATTTCACTTGGTGTCTCTATGTATCTCAAATATAATTCCACGACACGGCAGTTGCGAGGGAAACTGCCAACGGTCGCATCGCTTGCACTTTGCAGGCGAAGGCTACACAACAATTGCTTGCATGCTACGTATGTGTTGTGTGCGTCTGAGGTAAAAGTCGCCATGTGCGTGCATTCTTGTAGCATTACACGGTCGTGCATATCGTGGCACACATCTTACATTGTCGAATCGACAATGTAGGCGGACTCATCTGTCACGACACTTCAACATTGCTTCACCAAAACGTCGTCATGGAGATAGATACCATGTTCATATCACATCGCCCAATCCCCCGGGGAGATATGACCGCGGGATCGAAGTTCGCACTTCGCGGCATCCAAAAGGCCTTGCTCAAAAAGTTATGTAGGCTCCTCGAGAACTCCTTGCTGCAATGCATCGAGAGACGCCATTAGATTTCTCCAACGTGTCCAACGTCAGTACATATATGTATGTTTGTTGTCAGCCTCTGTTGTGCTCCGAGGCAATTAACATCTCGCAGAGCTGGGACGCGGCAAATGTGCTGCAACTGCGAAACGGAGCGGGGGTTCATTTGTTGTACTTTGTCAATCTTCTAAGCTCAAAGGTATTGATTCGAGTAACGCCATGGGACACTCGATCTAGACTAGAGATGTTTGGGATGTCGTCATCCCCGGCGACGACGTTCAGCCGTCGAGCTCAAATCTGACCTCTGGGGCATTAAGGTATGTACTTGGCATTGCCACGTGCAAATATTAATTCTGTGCCAAACACGACTTGAATGTTCCAACTTGGTGACTCAGCAGGAGCTCCATTCGGAAGCATTTAGGACGAGCTCTGCCAAGAGAATCACGTCCTCACGCCGACTTTAGCTGGCGACAATGTACACTCACCCGAGGTGTAGCTCTGTGGACGTGGATTCATGGCTCTCTCGCGGCGACACAAGTCTGTGGCAACACCGACGATCCAGACAACAACGACACCATCCATGTATGTGGTCATGCTTATCTTTTACTACTGGTAGACAAACGAGCCACATCAGCAGCTCCAGACGACGCATGGTCACTTAAAGGCACACCAAGTCTTCCTTGGGCGTGAGGAAATCTTCGCCTTCGCACGGCGTTTCCTCCGAAAAGTCGACGGCGCCAAGGATGCTGGCCGGTTGCGGGGGGGTACTGGGGGTCGTGCCAGCATCCGAGGGTTTTTGCTTTCGAACAAAGAGAACACCGCCAATGACGGCCGCGGCCACACCGATGATCGAGGCGCCAATGAGAATCGAGTTGGCCTTGCTAGTCGTGTTCTCCTGGAGGGTCGGCGACGCCGCCGCGCCGGCATCTGACATGGATTGGACTTGGACAGAGCTCACAGGGGTCGGGGTGGGCGTCGACGTGGTCGTCGGGACAGGGGTCGTCGTCGTCGCATCCGTGGTCGGCGCCGCAATCGTGGTGGCGGGTGCGTCCGTGGTGATAGGGGCGTCCGTGGTGACGGGGGCAGCAGTGGTGGTGGATACAGGAGCCAAGGACTCGGTGACCGCGGGCGTGACGATTGGGGTGGCCGACAGAGTCGTGGCGGGGGACGCGGTGCTAGAAGAGGGCACCAAGGCGCCGTTGTTCAAACTTTTGTCAAGGTCCGCGCACGAGTCGGTGGCGGAGCGGCGGGCGGCACAGCCCATGACCAAGGTCGGGCGATCGGGGATGCGCACGCAGCACGCACCGAATTCGAGGCCTGCTTGCGGCCCAGGGCACGTGCCAACGCCAAGAAGGCCGTAGGACGCGCCCGAGCACGGCGCGACACCTACGGGGACGGCGAACGGCTTGGCGCCGCCGTTGATGACACTGACAGTTTGCGCCGTGGCGAAGGAGGCCACTGATGCAGCAAGGACGATGAACTTCATAGGGCTAGATGGGAGTTGCGCGCAGGGAGAGCGGGCGATATACTACTTGCGTAGTGAAAATGGTTCTACCCGTTGGTACACACGACACATCGAGGTGATTCTACTCGCTTGCCTCTGGCGAGATCCTCTACAACGCCCCCCTATTGCGCATGTGTAATAGGCCGTTAAATAGAAAAACTTAGTCACGTTTTTTGATCTCGTAGGAATTCGTCAAAAATGGATATACCTTTTGACGTATCTATGAAATATGACGCATTTGGGAGACCCATGCTTGAATATTGTATTGGTGATTTGGATGAAAACCCATACTATGATGGGTAAAACAACATATAAAAACGCACTATGTAATGCTGCGTTTAATATGGTTTCCGATTCACGTTACTGTAAAGAAATTACCACGAAAAGTACAAAAATCGCTCATTTTGTCACACACGGGACATACAAATGACAAGTATTATTGATGTTGTCTACAACGCTGGCAGCTAAGTTCATCTTTTTTCAATTTTGGGCAAATTTCAACACATTTCACCTCAAATTTGACACAGTCTTTACATTTCCAGCCGCAGCATATGTGCGTGATGGAACGGGCTAAAAGATACGGAAGACTCCGCGACAAGCCTTGTGCTGCTGCGGCAATGGCTGCGCGGACACCAACTACCACCTGCACAATGTTTTGAGGACCGCACTCTGGATTCTCGCCACTTCGCGTGAGGGACATCGGTCCGTTGGACCTTGTCGCACGGGCAAGTGCTCCGCCATCGCTGACCACCGCGCAATTCTCGCCGTAGCTACGCTGGAAGAACTGGCAAGTCCGGCTTTAGAGGGTGAGAGGGGTGAGTTCAGGCGTCGAGAACAGAACCATCAAGCGGCAGTGTGAAGTACCAGACTTATCCACTTTGAGAACGCGTCGTTCTTGACACGTGAAATGCAAGACTTGGCGGAGAAATCCCTTGTCTTCGTTCATGGCGCAGAGTGGTGGCGCGGCGAGAGACAACTTCAGCAATTATCTGGAGACACCGGATACAGCAGGGTGTCCGGATAATTGGTTCAACGATGATGGTCGTTTGAAAAATCGATCCAACAGTGGCATTCATGGCGTTCTTGCTGACGGCGTTGACGACAAAGGCAGCGATCGACGAGGCCGTCTTGGGAACCAAGAACAAAGTCCTCGTGCTTCGCTTTGGTCGAAGCTGTGACCCCGTGTGTCTTCAGATGGATGACATTGTAAGCAGCCTCGTCGTCGTCATGTAGTACTTTGTGCCATGTAGATGGCCCGTTGCGAACCCGAGCTGGCACGACAGGCCAAAATCTGCACGGTCGACGTCGATCTTGACGAGAGTGAAGTGTATTGCCACTACTTTGACATCTCGCTTATTCCTGCAACTGTCTTCTTCTACAACGGCCAGCACATGAAAATCGACTTCAGGTGCGGGTCCAGCCACAACATCGTCGACTCATCTGCTCATAGGACGCCCGACTACAACAAATTCATTGGCGCGTTTCATTGCAAACAAGACTTTCTCGACTTGGTCGAGGTGCGTCGACCGCACGCATTCCATGATGTGACTATATCCATGATGTGACTACATTTCCCAGGTGATTCTGCGAGGCGCAATGCACGGCAAAAGCATCGTCGAGTCTCCAATTCCGCCGGAACGTATCCCCAAGTACACGTCGCTCTCACTTCCGTCGAATCTCACGATGTGTAGATACGAGCTGCTTTACCAGGACTTTTAGCCCCTGGGGAACCGAACTTTTGTCGGCGACGTCAAGTCTGGCGGCCCCAAGAGCAGCTTCAAGTATGCTTCTTGGGACTTGACGGCCGATTTCCGCGCAATTTCTGCCTTCTTGAAGAGATTGTCTTGATACTTGCGCGCGCGGACGTCCATGGGTGTCGTCGTCTGATTGGATGGCATCGTTCGGGTCGGTCGTCCCTGTCCTCGCGGGGTCTGGCTAAGCGATGGAATGTTGGATTGGTATTGCTTGATCTTGGCCTACATGCCACCTCTTCTTTTCTCTCGTCTTTGCATGTGGATCGTACCATGACTTCGACGTCGTCGGGCTCCAACACGCGGGCTTTCTTGTAGTCGGTGAACGCCAATTCATTTTCCTGCGTCGTCGGGTCACACACTTGGTAGCACTCGGCCGAACCTCGAGGTAGCGATAGCAGTCTCCCCGGCGGACATAGTAGTGGTGGATCTTGTCATTATGGCGGATCGCAAGCGTGAATTCAATCTCGGCTTTGTCAAACGCGCCGCGGTTGAATTGCTCGAGCCCAAAATGGTATCGAATCATGGCAATCCGCGTGTGGATTTCAGCGTCGAGGGGCTGTAATTCCAGTGCGCAATTGTAGTCGGCGAGGGCCTAGTCGATGCCATGAGCGTACAGAGGCGGTGTCAACGCTCACGGGTTGACACTTGGATAGTGCACGGTAGCAGTCGCCGCGATTGACGTAGAAGCGGTAGTCGATGACGCGGCCGTCGAAGCGAGACGCTGTCGTGACTTCAGATTCGATGGCCTAGGCACGGTGAAAAGGTGACGGACTGAGACGACGACGAACGAGGTTCATGGCGTTGAGTGCGGCGTCGTAATTGCCCCGCTTGATTTCGGCCACGGCAATGTCTAGGCCATCGTGTCGTCATGTCATACACAATGGTTTGTTGCCAGGAGACCATTGAGAATCAAATTCCGCTGGCGCGTGATTTCGGGGTGTTCATCGATGTGGGCAATAGACGACGTGAGCGAATTGTGACTGTCGAGCATGTGTTCGTCCAGCTCGTCCATGTCGTCGCCGTGATGCGAATCGGAGCTGCTGCTGGCCATGCTCTGCCGCTGCTTGTTGAAAAAGGCCCGTGATGCGTGCTCGACATCGGCCATGGCGGCGTCGTAGTCGCCCTGCACCATCGCTGTGAGGTCCAACGACGTCACGATGGGTCCTGACCAGCTCACGGTGGACGGATGCCCGCAGCACGAGGATCTTGGTGTCGTCAGCGTTGAATTCGACGCACGAGTTCAAGCACCCGAGGCTCTTTTCAAACTCACGGTTCATGATGTGGCGGCACGCCAAGTCGTGGAGGTGCTGCGACTGGTACCACATTTTCTTTTCAAAGTCCAAGACCTACGAGACAACCGATGCGCCTTGAGCCAAGCGCAGGTACTATACCTCGGGGTGGTTTGGGTTGAGTTTGAACGCTCGTGCAATGTCGCTGTTGCCCTTGTCGATCAATTTCAGCTTCCAATTGAGTTTTGCACGAAGGACAAGAATGTCGGCGTCGTTCGCGTCAATGCAGATCGCATGGTCAATGTCCTTGAGCGCTTTGGTCCAATTCTCGAGCCCAATGTACGCGAGACATCTGCAGTTGAAATGAACTGCGAGGTAGACTTTGCCATGGTCGCACCGATGGAGCCAATAATTGGCCTGTAATGCGTCCAGCGTCACGGCGTCCGTGAGGTAGACAATCGCGGTCGTGTACTCGCGTTCGTTTAAATACGAAAAGCCCTGTGCACGTCAACCCGGCATCTCCGCATCGACAACGTACTTGGGCATTGAAGACTTCGGCGATCTCTTCTTTGATCGCTTGCGGCGGGTTGCTTTGCATCGAGAGCAGCTTCTTGTAGTTGGCAATAGCCGACTCCCATCACTTAGACCACGCACTTTCAAAAAAGTCTACCTTGAAATCGCACAGCTTGGCATAGGCATTGCCTCGAGCTGAGTAGAGCGTGAAGTCGTCTGGGTTGACAAAACAGGCTTTGTTGTAGCACATGATGGCCTTTTCGTAGTTGCCTTGGCGAGCAAACCCATCGCCCTCGGCCTTCTTGCATATTGCTTTCTCCTGGAACATCGTTCTGTTCTCGGCATGTTTGCTTGGTTCCATCATCGCCGTCGCCGCGGGAGACCGAGCGCTTTTGTTGAAACCGTTCGTAACCGACACAGAAGTTTTGCCATCAAATTTTAAGCCGTGGGTGGTTGACCGCCCCACTGTGCTGCCTTCAGAAACCATGTTTTTCCCAACATACCAATCTCGGCAGATTATCTCCGCACCGGTCTATCATCTCCGCGTTGCCAGTCTCTGCCGGTTCGACGCTGCGGGCGGCATGCAGTCCATGGTCCTCACATGCGCCGCATCCGAACTATATCACTCCTCTCATCTGAGCTGACCACGGGCGCGCCCAAACTTCCATGTTGCCCAAGCCAGCACGCCGAATTTCATGAACAGAGCTGGTCGCGTTAAATTTCAGGTCTGGGCATATCTCACAAACGTACGTACAGCTAGCAGTGTACGCTTGTTTCGAATACACTCTAATACATTCCATCAAAATAGATGTACGTACTCGTCCAATTGTCGTACTCCTTGTCGAACATTTCAAACACACAGTGGCATTTATGACGCAGTCTCCGTGGCATTGCAGAGGAGGAGTGACATCAAGTCGCCGTCGTCGAGACATATCAGCCAGGATCCACGATCACTTGATTCAAGTATAGTGGGGCTTCACTCAACATACAATGTTCAAGTTGAAGTATCCACTCTTGCCTTGGTGTCCACCGTGGCGAACGACGACCGTCCAAACCAGAATGTATTTTATATTAGACTATAGTATATTGTGTCCCCCCGCCTCTGTCGCACTTGGCGTTGGCCAGTGAAACTTGATAATTTTCGACCGTTTTGTGGTAGCCCAAGATCGCAAACGCTGTGATGTGTGGCCATGTGTTTTTATTGGTGGATGTTGAAGCAGCATAGAAACTCCAAGTGTGGGGACCATTGATGCCAAAAAAATGAGCCCACAACGCGCTAGAAACACGATATGCGCTCGGCGGTGCACCATTCCACATTCTCCTCGCCTCAGGTTCGTGTCGACCTAGACGCGGGAAGCTTCTTACACGGGTGTACCTGTAGAGAGCCCAGGCCCACGAGCACCCAATCTCGCCTCGCTTGACTCGACACCATACCATGACGATCCTCAGCGTACACGTCACCAAGTTCACTGCGGTCTTGGAAAAGTCCAAGAAGACGACGGTGTATGTGACGGAGGTTGACACGGGCAAGCAATCGTGGGAAGTGGAGGTGCGGTACAGCAAGTTCCACGAGTTCCGCCAGGAGGTACGGCCGTCGAAACAACGAAGGGCATGCAACTCATGTGGGGACGCGTAGCTGCTCAAATGGGACCGCAACGTGGTGATCGATCTTCCGTTCCCAACCAAGGATCTCTTCTCGAACCAATCCCCCGACCACCGTCAAAAGGAACTGGACAAGTTTGTGACCCAACTCCATGCTGCGTACGAGGCCTTGTCGACCGCTAGCCAAGTCGCATTCTTGGAATTGCTCCAAGTCGAGCAACACCCGAGCCCCCGAGCCGCTGCTGTCGAGGAGACGCCCGAAGAGCTTCCAGCGATCGAGGAAAAGGAGATGCCGCAGGAGAAGCGTTCGTCGAAACAGAGCATTTCGTCCACGACGACCACCGAGTTGGATGAGGATAACCAGCGCGACTCGATCACAGACTCCCATCTAGACGATCACCACGACGAACCATTGTCCCCCGTCCGTGATGAGCCAGCCGACGAGTTCTCGCCTGAGGAAGTTGTGGCGCCCGTCGTTGAGGAACCCAAACCCATTGACGTGGCGGAACCCGTTGTCGAAGCTACCAAGAAGTCAGAGCCGCCTGTGGATGCCATCATCACTGAAACAAGCAAACCCTCGACCCATGAGAAAGAGCGTGTTGAAGCTACCGTGTCTACGACGGCGGAAACCACCTGCGTTGCCGCCGATGTCGTTGAGGTTGCCCCCGCTGTCGCGACCCCCGTATGGATCTCTAAAGTTGAATCGTACCAAGCCCCCTCGGGTGTCCACCACCACGTGTGGACCAAGGCCAGCGTCCAAGCGACCGGTCACTTTCAGTGTCGGGTGATCGTATGCAAGACGTTTCGCGCCTTGTACCCGTCGCTCTTTGTGTAAGCGAGCGGGGCGGACCCTTTTTGTAGCATAGATTAATATAATTCCCATCTCGATGTTGTGGAACTCGAAAGGCTTCAAGTGGGTCTCGCATGTTGCCATGCCATATTTGTCAAAGTCACACCCCCACAGCTATCATCTTACGACGACGTTATCGACGAGTTCCGACGGTAAACTTGCTCCATGCGACAGCCGAGAAGTATACTGTCGCACCCAAGCTTTGTGCGTCGTCGAAAAGGCTTGAAAGTCATCAGGGTGGAGCGTTGCGACGCCCTCGCCATGTCACTCCTCGTCGTGTGAATGCTCTTCGTCGATAGAAGGACTTTGGACGCCCATGAATGTGTATGAGCGGTCGGTGTCGGCCGAGACTTGGGACAACACGAGGGAACGAAACGTCGTGGGGAAGGCGGGTGTGAACGCCCCGCCACGGCGCGATGCATCGAGAACGAGGATGTCGCCGCCTCCACGTTGGAGATGACGTCATCAGTTCATCAGACACAATGACATTCGACGCGCGCAATGTCATTCGTTGGCAAAACTGCTGCGTGGAGAGGGAGAAACGTAGACGAGGCCACCTGCAACGCTGCCCAAGAGGCTCACTCTTCGGAACGTCGTCTGTTTGCCAAGAGAAAGATGCCCAAGCGTCCCAACGGACCGGCTGCATCCATGAATCGAAATTCCGCTGCTCCCGCGGGAGCTTCATCGTCGCAAGATCGGCAGAACATGGCCCAAAGCACCTCAGAAACGTCGCGGGGAATGGGCCAATCAGAAGGCGAGCTGGGAATCTCTGCGGGAACGGTTTTCGACATGGGGGATAAAAAATCATCGGGGATTTTGTATGTAACGGATAAAAAATACATGCAAATTCAGAACACACGCGGCCCTGGGACTTGCTTGTCGAAGCAAAACGACTCTTTTCAGTGATCGGGGCCATGGACGCGGTGCGGATGGAAGCTGTGCGACGCAGTCGCTTTGACAGCTTGAACGACGAGCGGTATGGAAACAGGTCCGAGGGACAGCATGCGCAGTTGTCGCGTCGGAAGCAAGGACGACGGCAACGCGGCATGTCCTTGCCAAACATTCAGCTGCAGGTACTTGCGACGCAGAGACATGGGTGGCATGACCCTGCACCCTCGACGATGTAGATGGAGCGCAAGCCGCAACCAACGATCTTCCCCGACGTGGACGTCCGGTCGCTTCGTTTGGCGGAAGTGCGGAGCTGGCAATGCGAGTGGCGACAGGACGACGCTCCAAGAGGAGAAAAGCCAGGCGAAAACAAGTCGACAGGCGTAACTCTGTCGACCCCACAGCTCATTGAAAAGAAACTGGACGATGCGATCGAAGCGATACAGATTGAGCTCAACATGGACGACGACTTGGACTTGGATGGCGCGGCCAAGGTTCTACCCGCGACAACCACGACTCTCCGCCTCAGTGAACCCGAGCCCATGGACCTTCCATTGAAACCAAAGGGGTTGACAATACTGCCGTCGGTGACACCGACGTCCAGCACGACGACTGCAAGTCCGCACACACCCACACCCAAGGCGATCTCGGGCTCGACGCCAAAGAAACGATTGACGCTGCGGCTGAAGTTAGATGATATGCCGACCACCCAGCAAGCCGAAAACAGAGCCAACCGCGCCGCCAACCGACTTCTCTCTGAGCGGGATGCCATGGCCGCGACCAACAACACCGGCCCCGTGAGCAATATGCAGAAAGCGATGCTGCAACTCCGCTTGAGCTCTGGGTCCGACAACGACGACAGCTCGCCCCATTATGGTATTTCCTTATCATCGTGAACATGTGCCTATCCGTGGCATCTAGACGGTGATGGCTCCATGGGCCGATTCAGCAACAGCAGTTCGTACTCGCCCAACCAAGGTCGATTCACAACCAAGAATGTTCTCGTGTCGGAAGCAGGCATTGCGTCGCCCGACGCGTCGTGTCTCCATCTCCAAGAAAACGTCGTCCGTGTCCGCGAAGTCGGCCGCGGCGCGTCCGGCATCGTCTACAAGGCCGTGCACTTGCCCACACTAAAAGTCGTGGCGATCAAAGTACGATCGTTGCAAAGGATTGCCCAGGGTGCTCACTCTGATGGCGTAGGAAATCCCCGTCTATGGCACCAACCAGCGTCGGCAAATGGTTCGGGAACTCCATGCTCTCTATTCCAACTTGGTACCGCTGGATGAAAACAAAACCTCCCCCGGGGGCGTCCGATTGTACGTTTGCCCAAGTCTTGGATTCAGCCCACACAAATATATCGTGGTAGACCGAGCCCATATATTGTGAGCTTTTACGATGCATACGTGGACAAGCACAAGAATTGCATCTCGCTCGTGATGGAGTACATGGGCGTGGGGTCTCTCCAAGATGTGGTGCTCAAAGGCGGGTGCCCGTCGGAGCAGCTCGTCGCGCATATTGCCACGAGTGTCCTCAGAGGGCTCAAGCACATCCACGGCAACAAAATGGTCCACCGCGACATCAAGCCGCACAATCTCTTGATGAACCACCAAGGCGAAATCAAAATATCCGATTTTGGCCTCGCGCGGACGTTGAACGACAACGCGACGCAAACTAAGACGTTTGTCGGAACACTGCTCTACATGGCCCCCGAGCGCATTGCTGGCAACGATTATGCGTATCCAGGTACGTCGCTGTATGCAGAAGGACGAGACGTTGTCATTTTGTAGCGGACATTTGGTCATTCGGACTCGTCTTGGTCTCCATCGCACTGGGCAGGTACCCGTTGCCGACCCAAGATGGCTTTTTTGGCTTGGTCGATTCGGTGCGTCGAGGCTTTCCTCTTTTGTGCGTTGGTGTGGAGCATTTCAAAATCCTGGTTGTGTAGGTGGCGAACGAAGGCTTGTTGAAATTGCCCGAACAATTTTCAGAGGAATGCCGTGACTTCATGGACAAGGTATGTTGCCGTTCGTAACGAAACGTGGCAGCTACTGACTGTTGGATCTAGTGCTTGGCCATTGAACCCGAAGACAGGTGGACTGCGGAACAGCTCCTGGACCATCCATTTATTGTTGATAATCCCCCACACACGACTCTACCCCCTGTACGACGACATGGATTGGTTATGTCGTATTCATGTTTGCGTAGTGGAAAGAGTTTATCGAAACCATTTGCGAGCCTCGGACGCAAGAACTGTGTGACATTAGTGAAGCTGTTTACGCCCATATTTATCAAAACGTGCACAATTTGTCCGTCCCCCAGGTAAGAATGAATACCCCATTTGTCCCCGTGCCTTGATCGTGATCCTATGTATAGTCTGAATATGGGATGTCGTTGTTGAGTGACACCCCCCGACATCTAATGTCGCTGCCACCCGTCGAACGAAGGTACATTGCCGATACCTCCGCGTCTTAGTCCTTCACTGTCTGTCTCTATAGTTTGCAATTGGGCCTCTCAAAATATTTAGACTTGCCACCCGGCGTTGTCTACGATGCGTTTGAAGAGGTATTACTTCGTGTCGTGTCATATGCGCCTCAGTGTGTTGATCCTTGTCTGAGTAGAAGCGGCAGTTGTACAAGGAAAAGCTATGGGACGAAGCGACCTGCTTCACGCCGCGGAGTTGGTCCAATTCGCCCGGGCAGTCGCGACGCGAGAGTCTCATGGGCGCCACAAGTCCCCCCGTTCAAGAGAAGCAACGGCGCCCGTCGTTTTGGCAAAAGCTGCAGGAAACCATGAAACATTTGGGCAAAAAGAAGTAACACTCAATTAAATGGTTTTGCGATGCACGATGGACGCGCCGTGCTCTTCGTACTCGGCCTTGGTGATCCACATGGTCTTGAAGGTCGCGAGGGAAGCCAAGATGGAACCACCAATCCATGTCGAGTATTGCCGTGCGGGCGGCGCTGAGATGCGAATCTTGATGTCTTTGGGGGCCTTCTTGCGCACTTCGCTCAAGAGGCGGTCCCCAAACCCAGGGAATAGTGTCGAACCACCGCTGAGGATAATTTGGGAAAAGAGCGTCTTGCGCAAATCCAAATCGGCGCGCAAGATCGCTTGGACGAGGCAGTCATGGACACCTGCAGGCAAGATGATGGCGTAAAATTCAATGACATCCAGGGGCCATCGTACCCGTGTATTCCGATCCAATGAGTTCAGGTCGGAAGAGAATCTCAGGCGCTCGAAACTTCTCAGGACCGAGCTACCAAGCGAGATGAGTTGCAATTGAAGCTGGTTTTGGAAAGTGTACCTGAAGTACATTGCCATCGGGAAGGCGGTACTCGGACGCTTGGCTTTGCGGCAACGATGTCGCATCGGGCAAATGCAAGTTTGTATGCATGAGTTGCTCTTCTTTCGCCGGGTTGAACGCCACGTAGCACATCTTCTCCTTGATTTCCTTGACGACTTCAAGCTCCGCGGACGTTTGAAAGTTGTACCCGGCGCGGCGACACAACAACTGCAAATAGTTGGTCACGTCGCGGCCCGCCACGTCCATGCGCGTAATCGCATGCGGCAGCGTAAAGCTTTCGTAGACGGGGACGACGTGGGTGACGCCGTCGCCCACGTCCAAGACGACACCCGTCGTTCGACCCGACGCGTAGAGGGACAGGACGGCCTGGGGGGAAACGAAGAATGCGGGTGCGTTGAAGCTTTCGAAGAAAACTTCAGCCGCCTTGACGCGGTTTGCTGCGGGGTTGAGCGGGGCTTCCGTGAGCAAGACTGGGTGTTCTTCGCTCGTGATGTTGAGCATGTCCTTGGAGTACATGTGTTCCCATATTCGCTGCATGCGATCCCAGTCTGTAACAATACCATGCTCCATGGCATACTTGATCGTGAAGAGACCGCGGTGTTGTTGCACTCGGCTTCCGACAAACGTGTCGCCACTTTCGTACGCGCCGCCCGCCATCATGCGCAGATGCTTCGTCGTCCCCACATACGAGGGAAACACTGCTTGGGGGAGTTCCCCACCAGCAAAACCTGCCTTGAGGACACCACTTCCGTTGTCGACGACCACAGGTTGATTGTACTCGGCCATCTCTCCTCCGATATCTTGGAAATCAACACTCCGACGAGCGAGCGGCCGAAGTCAACACATATTTGTTGCCCATCCGGACCCCGAATCATTATCCGGAGGCATTCTTTATCACATCATTATGACCATTTGAAATAGTGCACGTTCGCTCACGGCGGTCGGGCTCTACTGTCGCCGCCGATGGCGCGATGAATGTCGTATTGCCAATTGAGCCGCACGGCAGCCAAGAAGACGACGACGTCTTCCAGCTCCAGCTGGACTTCCGAGGCGTCCAGCCGTGTGGACGCCGCCACGGCTCGTTCGACACGCAACTTGCCTCGAGCAAGAAGCGCCAGGTGGCTCTGAAACTGAGGCGCTTCCATCAGCGACTGCACACGTCCGAGCCATGCTTCGATGCCTTCCTTCACGCATGTGGGCATGCCGATCTTGGTATCACATATGGTCGCAAGTACATGCCCCTCGTCCTCCTGGATCGATTCATTCACACACGTCGGAAGAGATGATGGTACCATACCAATTGTCGCAACTGAACAATCAACGCCATGCACATTAACCGCAGGGATTGCCACAGTTGTCTACCAGCGGTCCCGTCCGTGCATTGCCGCACGCGGCTGTCGTACGCGTCCAGGAGATCGTCGACACCCGCGCCTTGGACATCCACCTCCGTCTCCTTGATCCGCCGCGTCGGCAGCGCGCGGCTCGCGTCGTCCTACAGAGCAGGTATCACACCATGTCTGTCGTGTATCTACTTGAGTGAGGAAGATCTGCGTCTGCGTCAATCGAAGCTGCGCCGGGGCGAGACATCGCCGTGGCCGCGCGCCGTCCACAAGATGGAGCACATACGTCTTGGTCACGAGGTTCAGACCAAAGCAAACGCGGCACTGAACCCACTGGCGCGCCCGCGCGGCATCTTCGATGCGCTGGCGCACGTGGTCGCGCCGCGATTTGATGTCGCTGGGGCCAACGACAAACTCGAGTGCCGATGGCATCGTCTCGGTCGGTCCCATGCGCAGCCACACCAGGGCCATGTCTGCTCGTACATGACTGCACATCCAATTCCATGTCTCTACCTGGTTGGTCCATGAGATTGAACGCATCTTGGAGGACGGCGTCGCTGAAGAGCTCGAGCGCGTTGCGTGTCGACGATGATTGGGTTGTCAATGGCGTCACTTCGATGTGCTCGACAACTTGGACGTGATGTGGCTGCTCGCATTGGATCCACTATGCCATGACATCACCGTATGTGGCATTTGTGGGAATATCATCCGTACGTTGTACAGTCGGCGGAGGTAAATGGACGTCCATGTCTACGACAGATGAGAATACTCCATCGAGGATGGATTATGTACGGTCACAGAAAAGGCAGAAGTGGACGAGCCATAGTGCACTTTGCAGACGCGCCACGAAGGCAATTCCTTAGCTACAGCGATGAGGCTGTCGGGCACCAAGAGCAGCGCTGGCGGGGCGCCGTAGATCGACTTGTACTGGACAACGCAACTTTTTGTAGGGTCGTCGTCGTCGGTGTCTGTTGTACTCGAGGCTTTGACAGTTGGAAAGACTGAGTCCACGGCGGCCGTCGGCAACAACTAGGAGTATCCATCAGGACTCAAAATCAGATAAAAAACGGACGGTCGTGGGTGGGGCGACGAGAAGCGAGAGCACATGGCGTGCGGCAACGAGTCGGAGGTGGTGGATTAGTGTCGGGTATGGATTCTCAGGCATGCCACCGTCGAAAACGACCGCCATGAGTGCCGATTCCACGGCCGCGTCCAGTCGCGTGTCGACAATGTACTGCAGCCGCACGGCGTGATCTGCAATCGTCGACGGGTACGTGAGCGTCGCTTCGGCCTCGAGCTGCTCGTGGGCCAAGTCGATGCCGTGCTTTGGGGGCCGCGGCACGAGGGGTTCGACCAATGCCGATGTCAAGACAATCTCTGGGGTATCCTTGCCAGGTTTTTTCTTTTTGGTCGCCGATGCGTTGGCGTCTGTTTTGGCTGCATCGTCCTTGGCAGCTTGAACGAGTTGGTTGGCCAAATAGATTGGATGGGACGGCCCATCGCTTGTTGAGATCGCCACCAACATGTCCCTGCAATCAATCATGACGCAGGAGAAGGTCTCGTAACACATCTACCGCGTCATGCTCTGAGCAACGTAGAAGAGATGAGCTCGAATGTATTTGCAGGTCCGCGCGACAGTCTGAATCGTCACCGAGGCGGATTTGGTGTCGGAAATCGAGTCTGGCAAGACAAGTCCCGCCAACGCAGCTTCGATGGTCCGTGCGAGACCAAACAAAGCCGAGTGGACCTCACGTCGAACAAGACTTGTAACGTCAAAGGCAAACTGGCCGACCCATTCCCGCATCGCATCGACATGCATGGCATATTCCTCAGGGTTTTCATGCAACATGGCCACGAGCTACAACACCATGACATCGTCATGGACTGGGGACAAACCAACCTCTGTGATTGTGGTGGGCACGAGCGACAGGGCGTAGAATTCGCCAGCCAGCGCGCTTGTGATTCGTCTCAGCTGGTCAAAGATCGAGCCAAAAGCACCAGAGCTGTCGCCGTTGACATCGACAACGCCGACGTAGTGCAGCAACGACTGCGTCAGGCACACAAAATCACACGCGCTGTAGCTCTCGACGACGTTTGTGGCATACTGCGTGGTCGAGCCCAGTGATTCTACACGGCGTGTCAATGTGAGTGTGAGTCGTGGAGGGCAACCGCCGGGGACGACGGACAGGTACGCTCGCTGCGCGTCCTCAGAGAAGAAGAGTCCTTCAACGAACGCGCGATCGACATTCGTCGCGAACGAACGCACCGCTACGCGCGCAAATGGATTCGTTGGTCCCTCAAGTTTTCGTACGTTCGTTGGGTACACGAATGTGCAGGAGAAAGCTGCGCTTGACGCGTATGTACGATCCATAGGTCACCCCGAGCCGCTAGGACGACGGCGATGACGTTTCGTCCTGTCGGTAGTCGGTTGTTTCTGATCTACCCCACAGTAGTCGACATATTCAACGCGGCGGAATTCGCGCACAAAGATGGGTGCACGGGCGGTGACGGCAGTCTTGACAGCATTGAAAAAGGCAATGCGGGAGGCTTGGATCATGCCGATCGTCCACAGCTTCTGCGTGTCCTTTTCGCTCTTCTTGAATGACGGAACGGCCACAACGACGCCAGTTCCGACGACCTACACCAGGCATGAGACCAAGCTGGCGTGATGGAAGAGACCGAGCCCGCCATGGCGTGGGTGTCGTAGGCATCCTTGGCCACGACTTTGGCGAATACGGTGATGGCGCGCTCAAGTTTTTCTCCTTCGACGACCACGTGCTACGACGAGAACGAATGATCTTGAATTGTGACAATCTTGGTCTACGTGTTCCAGCTCGACGTCGTCGGCGCGGGGAAATGCCGCCTTAGGTCCGTGGAAGGCGGCGAGACCGACGAGCGAACAAGCGACGGCGACGGAGAAGCCATCGTCCGTCGACTGACTGAACGCTGAAATGTTCAAGCGGTGGAAGAGAGACAAGACGGCGGCTGTGTCGACGCGCTAGACGATCGAGGTGTCCAAGAACTACATCACACACGGACGTACCGACAGGAGACGGGGTCGACCAAAAAGGAGATTTTTCGAGGCCCCGCCTTGGACATTAGGAGCATCACTGCTCTGCGAGACAAGCCACTGCGCTTCCACGGAGCGGAAATGGTCGAGCAGAAGCGGGTATGGATTCGGAGGCACAAAGGAAAGGGTCGTGATTTTGGCCCAAAACCGCCCTATTTCGGCTTGGATTTGGATCCGCTAAACCCAGAAGGTGAGGCATTGGAATATGGCAGAGTACCTCAATGTAGGCCTCTATGATGGCCGCTCGTTCGACCCCCAACACATCCAAGGTACCACTTCCTTTCCCAAGCGTGGCCATCGTTGAAACGTCGCGAATGTCTGTGCAGGATACATTTTCGTCCAATCAACGCTCTCCGCGTGGCACACATCCACCATCAGTGCCACAAAACCAGTTTTATCAAACGATACCCTCATATAACAATTCAGGCTTTTCAGGATAACGTTTGTCACTCCTTGTGTGCCGCGCAATGCCAAAGACCTTTCCGTCGATCGCGCTGGCCAAGAGTATACGAGCTTGTTGAGGAGTTTTGGCTCATACGACTGTCGCATCAGCCTGTCCACGAGACGGCCAGTCGTACTACTTGGTGAATGTGATATTGGTTTTATTTCTTGCACAAACCCCAAGTGAGGCGAAAATGCCAGCCATCCCAAATTGATGTTTATCTCTAGCTTCAAGATCGCTAGGATATGCATGCTTTATGGACAACTCCACGACATCGATTGGACATCAAAACCAATGTCACTGAGAATCTCGTAAAAAAGACTCAGCTTCAAGTTGGTGAAACGATGCCACTTGCTAAATCAAGTCATTGCTGCAATCCAAATGCACGTCGAGCAAAAGCGGATCCATTACCCAACGGGCCTGTCACCTCTCCAACTAAATAGTGCGGCATGGCCGCTACATGACAAATGATGTCGCAACCCCAGACTCAATGCATACGCATAATATTATCCATATACAATCTTTGCTGGCATCAAGTCATCCAAAAATACAGCGCCGCTTCTACGCTACGCAGGCGGGCAACACCGGCGACAGCGTGGACGCGCCAGTATCATCAACAACTTCGAGACAATATTCAGGCAGAGGACTGGGCACTTTCGACTGCAAGTAGGTCGTCGAGAGCCGCCACGTTGGTGGCAAATCGGTCACACGGGGAAATTCAACCAAGGTTTCGACCAAAGGATCGCCGTTGTTAAACGTGGAAAGCACCACAAACGCCACGCCGTCGGCCGCGGCCACAGTCACATTTCCCTGACCAGCATCGACGGTCACACCTGCTGGTACAGGACGAGCATCTGTGACGCGGCAATGACTTTCCGATTCGAAAGTGTAGTCGACGCCCGTGGAGGAAATGCAAATGGCGGCAAAGGCTTGGCCTGCAGGGGCAACCACCGCGTCGTAATCACCCACGGTACTGCCGTACCATTTGCTGCTGCGAGCTGACGTATGAAAGCAAGCGCCGACAATGACGTTGTGGAGTCGAACCAAATCCACTTGCACGAGGGTTTCGTCCTTGTGCAACACAAAAGCGCCTTCAAACGAGCCATCCGCGGCGTGCTCGTCGTTCGAGACGGCAACAAACGTGGGCGTAGATCGAATCGACACGTGGTGGACTCCAGAATTGCCGCTGGGGGATGGAGTCAAGCTGTTTCTATTTGGCAGGGGGCGAGGAAGGCGCGGGGCTGGACCAAAGTACGCCCCCAGCGTGCCCAAATATTGCGGTCCATGGGACCCGTAAAAGCCCGTGATGCAAGCGTCGGGGGCACACGCAAAGGAATGCTCGTCGCCGTCAAAGCCGCCATACCACGGGGAAATGCGCAAGTTTGTGTGGAACCGCATGCCATGGATCCACCCGCTCGAGCGCACGTCGACTTGGACGAGGAGTTCGTGTGCGGCCAACGCAAACACGAGTTCATTCGGGGCTGTGTAAAATCCGTCGGCAAATGCCTTGGTGTAGTCTGCGCGCGAGAGGACGCGAAAGCCAACGATCGAGTCGGTGCATGTGAGCAGAATGGCCCCCATCGATTGAATGGTTTTGGTGCTAAAGTCGTCTTGGTTCTCCTCGATGCCCGCGCCAGTCTTGGCAAACGCACCCGACGTGGCCACGGCGGGCGTCGTGGATGCACCTTGGTTGAACAAGTTTCCAATTTGATCGAAAAACGAGCCGCCTGTTGCGGGGGCGGGAGGCGGCGACGAGATGGGCGACGGGGTGGGTGTGTGGCTCGGGCTGGTGACGTGGCGGGGAACGGGGGCGACGTACGCGCCAATGCACCCGACTGTTTTCTCGCCTTGGGACCCAAAGAGCGAGTAAATCGCTTGGCCAGCAGGGGCTTTGAGCGCATGCAACTGGCCGCCTTTGCCACCAAAAAACCGCGAGACGCGAAAATTCGTGTGAAATCGAATCGCGTCGACCCACGCTTTGGCGCGCACGTCCACCTGCGCGATGAATTCACCGTCCATGAGGATAAACAAGTCTTGGGTGCCACTCGCGGCGAGCCCACAAAAGAGCAAGTCGTTGAGGGCTGCGTTCGTGAGCACTTCAATCGAGTGCACGCCAGTGTCGTCCGATTGGATCAAGAATCCCGCCACGTCCTTCGAGTCTGTGCCAAATACCGTTTGACTCCCCGTGCCGCAGCCGACGGGTCCCGCAATCGACCCGCGCCACGAGATGGTCGGGGGCGTCGGGTTGGGCGTGCGTGGCGTCAGCGACAACCACGGTGATCGACGCAACTTGAGTGCGCTCACGCGGTGCCAGTGTGCGCCTTCGGGGGACGTCACATCCACGACGCCATCATACTTGAGAAACAATTTGCCATCGGGGAACGCATTCGTGTACGTCACGGCGGCAGTTGGCTTGGGCTTGACGACGCTGAAGAGGCAGTTCATGTCATCAAATCCGCGCGCCATGATACCATGGGAGGCATGACCAAGCCCAAGCGTGTGTCCGAGCTCATGAAGCACGGCGCCGATGCCCGTCGAATAGTTTGCCGCGTACGTGCCTCGGCCAGCGCTGTCGTCCCACAGCAGACTCGGGTCGATCTTCGTCGCGTCGAGGAAGCATTGCATGACGTCGCCGACATGGGAAGCCCACGTGTGCAAGCCGCATGAACCAAAGAGACCGACGCGGGAGCCACCAAGGGCGGTGTGTCCCTTTGGTGCCTTGGACTGCACGTCGTACTTGGACGAGCCAAGAATCACAATGTGCTTGGCATGGTCCGTCACATATCCATTTGACTTCAAGTCTTCTTCCACGCGATCCATCAGCTCATGGTCCGTGATGGCGCGCGCTTCGTCGTCCGTGAACGAGGATTCCAACACGTGCACGACAGGCTGGCCGTTCTCGTCGACCTCGAGCGCAAATGTTTCGTGTACTCCTTGTGCGGCAAGTAGAGACGCCATCGCAGTCTGGAGCAACATGGCATTGAATTGAATCTTTTTCACGGCCGCGGCAACGCTGTTGTCGACGCCCGGGGGCGCGTCGAATGTACCCGCGGACCCGCTTCCCTTTTGGTAGTAAAAGCTGATGCGATGAGCTCGCGTCGACGGCACGTATTCGACGGAGAGAATGTGGTACGCTTCGGCAATATTGAGGCAGATTTCATGGCGTCCATACGCAGGGAGGAGCACGAGGGCTTTGAATACCCCCGCGTGGGAGACAGGCCAGTACGTAGCCGAGTCGTTCAAAGTCACTTCCGCGAGCACGTTGTCGGGGAGCTCCCAGTTGCAATGGAACTTCCCCTCGAGGAGAAGAAGGGGGTACTGGGCAATGTATCCGTCCGACACGTGCAAGAGTTCGATTCGCGCTTCTTCGTCGGCCATCGTCGTTGGCGTGATGAGCAACACCTGCCGATCTTTCGTTTCTCTGCGATTCTCTCAACGAGAGTTCGTATCCGGACATCTGACGACCAAGCTCACTATCCGGACTGCATCAACAAAATGGAGAAGCGATTGTCATCTCATCCGTGTGATGCTTCGCGGCTTGACATTGCTCCATACATTGGACTCGCACGGAGCCGTGGCAGTGCACGGCGGCGCCCATGATGCATGCTTTCGTTGAACCATTGGCATCGTCATTTCTTTCCTTCCATCATCATACGACTCAAGCACACGGGCGTTCGCAATGTGTAAGTTAGCATTAAGCGGGGCCCATTTCGGCGTCCTTGATTGCCTTTTCGACCTCGGCCAATTTTTCTTCGACGCGGCTGCGCTTCTTCGTGCGCGCGACTTTGTTGATCTCCTTGAGACGCTCCTTCCCGGCCGCGCTCACATCTCGGAGCGCGAGCGTCGAACCCGTCTGGAGGACGCGACTGGCCATGACTTCTTCGATGTTGCGGTTGATGTAGCCCGTCACGGACTCGTCACCACGGCGCTTGAAGCCGTTGCAGCCCCGTCGGACTTCGGTCGTCGCATCTACATGTCGAGCATGAGCGACTTGCCTCCATCAGCATCCAACAAGACGTACTCCCTCGCTTCGTAAACTTCTTGGCCGAGTTGAGCTTGTGGCGGTACTTGACGTTGTTCTTGCCTGGGTTCACGGCGGCGTTTTTCGTGTTTTTCTTCTTCAGCGCGGTGCTTCCTTGGGCCATCCTTGCGCGGTCGTGTGTGGTTTCTCTTCTGGAAGCGTGGTTGGATGCCAGCAAGTGATTGGTCATTGGTTCGGTTGACAACTTCGAACTTCGATATCGAAGTTGTAGTTGCCTATGAAACGAGACAACACGATTGAGACAGGAATCTTATCGACTCTATTTGCGCTATAGTTCAATCTTGAGCTCCTTGTGGTTGGTTAAGAGCGCCCCAAGCGCGCCAAAGAAGCCTTCGTGATGGAAGAACTGCGCCTCCATTTTGGATTTTGACCAGTAGTCAATCGCATACGCCAATTGCCGGCTGGCAATCTACACAACAAATCACCACCTCGTAATGAAACAGTTGACGACAACACTACCTCATTCTGGCGCAAAAAGTTGCCACAAAAGTAAATGCGATGCGTGTGCGACCGCAACGCGCTGAGGTACGCGACCTACAAAAAAAGCTCTTAGCCGACCACGTGCAGATAAGTTGTACCTGGCCAATGTTGGTTGTGATCATGATCAACAGCGACCGCGCAATGTCTTCGTCCCGGACTCCGCTCTTCGGGTCGTACTTGGTTCCCTACGTCACATATCACTTCAACGTGTCTGTGCAAAAGGGTACCATTTTCCCAAAGCTGCTGGCCAACGTGGTGGCCGAGAGGTTGAATTGCGTGTAGTTGCCCCCGTAGATGTCACCAACCTGGAGTCTCGTGTCAGTCGCGACGTCGTCGTACAATGAGGTCGTACGTTCATGTCGACCGTCTGCGAATTGCCCTTGGCGCTCGCTTCCAACGCTTCGTCAAAACTCTTGTACTTGGAAAGGAGTTTGCAAAGGCCGAGGAACGTGCCACCCCCGAGACTTGTCCCCGAGACGCGGTGGTACTCGGTTTCACTCGTCACTTTCAAGATGCTCACCCCCGAACCAATGTTCACGAGCAAAAACGGGTACAATTCCTATGGTAGTGACGTGAGGGGGGTACCACGCGCGCGCGCGACCGACACTTTGGGGGGTTTTCACAATTTTCTTGGTCGCTTCGCCCATGCCTTGACTATGCAACGACACGTTCTACGACGACGCGTATGAACAAAAATGATAGCTCGAGGATATGTACATTGAACGTGTAGCACTCGTCATGGACGTGGCGCATCACAAACACCATGCCTCGAATCAAGCATTCCAATTCGTCCACCTTTTCGAGGCAAATGCCCAAATTGTCTTCAAAGAGCTTGGAGAATTTGAATGCACCGCCACCGGTGCACGCCATGGTGCGGATGTCCCGGTGAAAGCATCGATGCAAGACAAATTCGACCACGTACTCGAATTGGTTGGTCTCGAACCGGAGGAAATGGATGCGTCCCCCGGGCACTTGCAGCATCATGCGCGCGTCTCGCTCGGCAGACTTGCCGTACTTTTCATTCTCGACCAAGTAGGCATGGAACTCGCCCAAGTACGGCGCCGTTTGGCCTTCGTCGGCCACCTTTTCAAAGTACACGAGCTTGCCGAGGGTCCCGCCCACGTCCATGCCAAAGCGATAGCCCAAGTCCTTGTCTCGATGATAGATAATACGCGCATGCAACCGCTGCAGCTTCCTCTTCCGAAGGACGACAAGCCCGGCCACGCACACGACGGCAAATACAAACTTGGCCACGGACATGCTCCTGCACGGAAGCGGCGGTCGTGCGCCGACTTTGACCGAGTGTACCGGATTGATTATCCGGATATCTAGAAGTCATTCCGACTCACAATTTAACCTATTTGGCGCGAAGGAATAATAAATGCGATGAAATCCCATTTTTGGATGCAAGTGCCAGAAAGATACTGAGAAACCTTGCTTCCAAGTGACAACGAGGCTGGAAAGGTGGGGCAACACGAAGTTGATAATTGAAAGTTAAATAGGGTGTCAAAAGAGTGATGCGATCGAGTATGCAGCTACGAGAGGAAATACTCAAGCAGCCACTTGTCCTCGTCGGAGCATACTTCCGGTTCGTCGTCGCGGTGTGTCGGCAACGGCACAACGGGATGAAACACATCGACGTCCGAGACGTCGCGGGGGCTGTCCCAGTCGTCGTCGGCCGCAGGTGTCGCGGGACACTCGTCGTCCTCGTGCATGACTTTGCGTTTCTTGGCCTGGTGAAGCAATGCCGCGTCGGCTTCGTTGCACTGAATGACGTCAATGAGCATGCGTTTGCCAAAGTTGGACGTGACCGAGAAGGTGGCTTCATTGTTGGTGGGCAGTGACAGCGTGGTGGCCATGACGGCGGTGCAGGGGATGGAAAATTGGATGTGAGAGAGGTGATTGTGGTGGGAACACACACTTCAATGGGTGGCGTTTCCTGACCGTTTTCTCGCCAGCGGTGTGGCGGTTGGTCGGAACAGAACGGTTCACGTGAGAGAGTCGAATTCTGACCGAGATTCGAAGCAGCCGACGACAGAATGTCTGGTTCGTGGCGCTTTTTTCTCCTTCGAGAGAACTGTTCTTGTCGAAACTTCGAATATGTCCCGCACGAGAGAAGGCGACACGGCGGCCGACGAAGGAGACGCGTCGATATGCACGTGGCGAGATCGTCCATGGCCGAGATGGCGATGCTTGGCTGTGGCGAGGCAGCGACTGTGGCAGCTACTCGAAGGTGTTGACGCCATCACCGAGACACCAACGTTCGAAGCACACACACGTCGTGGCTTCTACTTCAACTGATACGAGACCGTTACAGAAGCGGGTCTGAGGAGATTCCGCAGAGGAGTCACGGTAGTGGGTGAAGAAGCCAAAGGGTTCGACGACACGTGCTGCAACCGTCGTAAACGTCCTCGGCGGCGACATATATCCATGCCACGAACACTTCGAGTCTCGGAAGCTTGCCGCCGTCCGAGGACGCGCGGAGAAGGTCGGTCTGATGTGCATGACCTCTACGTCGTCGCGCCACGTCGTCGCCATTGCTAAGATACGAGGTTGGCAAAAACACGCAGCGGTGGCACCAAAGGCGTCGTCCCACGGAGCCGACGGCGGTACCAAGACACTACAGTTGGCCAGTGGAGGGGTCGGGTGGCCTCAGCGGCTGGTATTTATGGATCGAAACGATCGGGCATTGTTTGCGAGAACGTGGACAGATGCCTGCATCGTTGCAAAAAATGGCCAACTATCAACCAAGAATCAACTTCAATCTTCGACAACTGGATTCGATGGTGGTAGAGTTGGCAAGGTTCAACCGGCGATTTTCGACGCCACCTCCTCTGCTTGTGTGCCCTTTCACTCAATGTTCGTCTGATGTTCTGCGGTCAACCACGTCGGTGTTCGATAGTTATTTGTTCAACGACGGTCCCGTCAATATTCGTGGAAGATCCGTCGGCGCGAGTGGCTAGAGGAGACATCGGCGCGCACAGAATGGACGCGCAAAGAGTCTGTTCCATGGATTCCCATCATTCTCAAAAGGGAAGGTGGGCTGCCAGGATGAAAATGGAACGTCGGGCAGTAAAGACTCGATAATTTTAATTTTTGGCCCACGTCCACTGACATCATGATGGTTCTCAGGACACCCCAGAAGCTTGCCCCGCAGCTCCATTTCTCCCACAACGAGCTCTGTAGCTCTTCTCGCCTCGCATACTGCCCATCAAGTCCGAGATACCGTTCGAGGAAGCCATATGACGTGGCACGCGCATGAGAAGCGGCGACACAGGCTGTAACGGAGCTCGTACTGCTCTCTGTCGTCGTCGAGGTCGTTTCGCTATCTTTCCGCGGTTCTACCACGACAAACGTACCTCGACGCACGAAGATGGAGTCGTCGCGCCGTTCGTTGGATGAAATCAAGAAAGCCACACTGTTTCACTGGCCACCGCGGTTACATGTTCGTTTGGCCGTGAATTTGCCTCGTCCCACTCTTGGTCAGACGTCCCACGGTCTGTTTTATATTTTCACACCCCTCGTCTTGTCAATGGCTACTCGCGCCTTGCACGGTGGCCGCTTCTCTCGTTCCATTTTCAAATTTACTCCCAGCATGCCCAATTGCCAGCACCACGCGACTTTCGCCATGCCGACACCGTCCTTGAAAGCAGCGGCGACCGACAATGCCAGCGCCAACAACCATTCCCTCAACCCCCCGACCCCCACGACGGCTATCCCCCATGGCAACAACAACCCCACCAACCTATCACGCAATTGCTGCTACAGCCCCAGTGGCCCCGATGATCTCTGCACATTCTCCTGGACAACGTTGTCAAGCACCGCCGCAGGCGACGACAGCGACATGCTCGGCGAAGAAGACATTCAACTGTTGCAGTATTTTTTATCCTAAGGCCACTCCTGCATCTTAGAGGCTGTATAGAGAGAGACGACCCTCGTCCATTAAGTTAATATTCCGTCTGCGTCACAACGTTGCGTCCGTCCCAGTCTCGACATGCGGGACGACCGGGGGCGATGCTGGTCGCAGCGCCGATCCCACGTGACTCCATCCACCCAGCCATCTATACAATCATAAATTCGTTTTTCATGCCACGAATAGCTAGTGTACTTTCGAACACTTTTACCGTTCTCCGCAACGACTTTCGAAACGCATGCACCGTTTCAAGCTTACAACCTCCGCACAATCATCGAGTGTTCTACGTTCGGTGAGCATGACTCGGTCGTCCCGCCGAGAGCATTGCAGCATCAGGCGCGGCGGGGTTTCATCTTCCATCGGACGGTATAAGAGTGCCTCATGGTGAGTGCTTGTTTATTGTGTTGATCGATGTCTCCGTGTGGAAGGTTGACCGCTGCAAAGAAGACCCAATGCCGCGCACCACCGTCGCCAACCTCCGTCACCATGCTTCGACACAAACGTTGTCCTGAGAATCCACGGAACGCTCTCTTTTTGCAAACAAAACATGAGAACCGCAGAAGATTTCATTTCGGCCAATCAGAGTGAGTCAGGTTCTTCAAAAGAATTGTTCAGAAGAAGCGCGTTGCATTTCCATCGTGGATGCCACCGCCGCGCCTTGGCCGACTCTTCGCGTTGCTTTGTCTGCTTGCGGCATGTGCACACGCGAGCCTTCATCACCGCAACGATGACAAAGAATCCTCGAATTGGTGCGAAGGCTTTGACGACTTTGTCCTCTCGGCCGACGCGGCATTGTATCTGGAAGGGCAATCAATCTCCCAATCTCAAATCGGCGGTGGGCGCCATGTGCACCCGAATCGAACCTTCCACAACCACGTCGCAGAAGACGACTACATGTTTTACCAAGTGTGCATAGCGCGGCACCCTCACGAACATGTCGTTCATATCAACCTCACGTCGATCACGGGCGATGCCAACATGTACCTCTCGACAGACAATCCAATGCCCGAACGCGGCCACGCGGCGTGGATTGCACAACATCCCGGCGACGATCATGTCGCGCTACCAACATATCTGCCCGAGTTCCCCCGCCGTGCCAAACACATGGCGCTCTACATCGGCGTCTTTGGCTATGGACCTGGACCGTCCGAGTTCAACTTGACAGTGTCAATCCACGATCTTCCAGAAAACTCGGACGTTCGATCTCGACAAGAGTACTACGACAAGGAGCGCCAGCAACTTCTAAATCGTCGCCTCCGTTCGACATAGCAAAGGGTAGATGTCGGTTTGTCGAACGCGTGAAGAACGGGTTGTTTTTTATACTTGTCGCTCGCAAGTGCTCTAACTGTGACCCCCACATACCCTTCACGGCCTTTGTGTGCCAAATATTCTCGGAGTGCAAAAATCACAGAAGAGGCATTCTCTGTGAATTATGCAAAGCATCATCGTAACCTATGCCATGCATGATGGATATCCGACACGCCATCGACAGAGAAGGTCTTTGGTTCCACCATCAAGCGTCCCTTGCCAGCGTTTCCGCGCGGTTTCAGGCATGGTATTTTTTGAAAAACGGACCAATCAAACGCGTTGATTCTGTCGAGCAAAATATCGAATATCTTCCATCACCGCTTCTTCGCGCGCGCGCGCCACGGACGGAAACAAGATGCCGCCGTCCTTTCTTTTCGTTACCGTGTGTCTCCTGGCGATTGTCTTACTATCTCGAGCATCATCACTCTCAGATCTCTTTCTCCACTCGCTCTGGAGCGCAAGTCCGTTGGAAAAAGTGACCATCACGACCAACGATGGGTGGGTTGACGTTCCAAATACTCTGGTCCAAGCAGTTCTCGCGCTTCCCACAACCGTCCTGATCTCGTACTGTGTCACCGTGTTTCCCCAATTGGCATCCCTTCCATCCACCGGTGGACTTGCCATCATCGACGAAACACGCGCCCCCGGTAGCGATGATCTACTGGCATTCCGTGTCGTCGTCGATTCGTTCGCCGCGCGGCAGTCGGGTGCGTCGACGGGCTATTTTCAAACCGAGGCGTCCCTCGTGAGTGGCTATTGGGCGACCCCTCTCTCTGCCGGCAACCATTCGGTGCACCTCCAGTGGAAAAAGATCGGAACTTACGTCACCGAGTGGACGATTAATCCCGGCGTCGGCACAGGATTTTCAGGCGGCTGCACCCTCGTTGTAGCGGCGCAACACACTAGCCTTTGGTATACCCAACCTCTTGTGCCCGTGTCTATCTCCCAGCCCCTCGAATGGGAGGCGGTGATGTCTGTCACTGTCACGATCACTTCCAACACGACTGTCCGGATATTATACCATGTTCCCGTCCGACCCGACGTGCTTCCCGTCGATGGAGGTACAACCAACTCGATGCTTTTCTTTGGTTTTTATTGACTGTCTCGTAGCGGGCTACGCATTGGACGAAATCGACACGATTATCGACATAAATGGAAGTAGATACCGCGAATCCACAGCGTCGCTAATGACACAAGCCAAGTTCAGTCAGCCAGGACTCTTGATGGGAGATATGAGTGTGACATTGGTCCCCGATACGTATGTGGTGACACTTTATTGGCGCTTGAACTCTCCCACCGGTCGTCTATGGAGATCTTTACCTTCTCTCTACGACGGATTCATGATGGGTCGCCTTCTTGCGGTGATTGGAGAAACGCTCAACGACATTGAAAAAGTCTCGACGGACTCAACAATTTTTTCAGGCGTCCCGTCTCCCCAATGGTTTGACGTCGGCTCTCCGCTGACATTTTTCCTTGGTGAGACGTCCAACGTTTTGCTGCGTTATCATCTCCCGATTCAATTCCTTCATCACCCATCGTTTCTCTCATTTAATCAAATGAACGACGGAGATGTTGCCACGAGATTGCTCGTTGACAATCAGCCATATCGCTCGACCGGTAGTACGGCAAGTGGGGTCTCTCGGGGTATTCAAAACACCGAAGGCAGTATGGTATTGAGTCTTCGGCCCGGTTCACATGTCATTCGGCTTCAGTGGCAATACGAAGAAGGTCTGGACGCCCAAGACATGTTAACCATTTTAAACCACATCAGCAATGGCAATCAGCTCGTTGCTTTATCCGTGCAAATCGATTCATGGGTCGACAATCCTATGTTAACTGCACCGACAAAAATATCCGGACTCCAAAATCAAGCCCTTGTTGTCGCCCCAGCTATTACGGTGCAAGATGCCAACCCAGCAACAGTCGTGGAAATTAATTATGCTGTTATTGTCACCTTTGCAGTCGTCAAAGGCGTTTTGGCGATACCAAATCCAAGTCCCGGAGTGACATTCCTCGCGCCCTCAACTGTTCGAGGGCGCATGTCAGACATCAACAGTGCGCTGGCCGCCCTGACGTATACTCCGCCGCCAATGTGGTTTGGCACGGACTATTTAACGTTGGGTGTTAAAGACGCCAATGTTTACAGTTTGGACCCTGTCATGGATAACATTACCACTGTGGAGATCGATATTGCCCATGTTCCGTCCCCCTTGGTTATTCTTGTGCCCGCAATCCCTACTTCAGTCGTTGAAGATGGCTCAGTTGCAATTCAAGGACTCCAAATCCAAGGTGACTTCAATTCTTTGTCCGACAATGGCCTTATTCCCCAACAAATTGCGCTTGCTCTTCGCGTGACAAATGGCCTCTTGAAACTTGGATCCACAACAAATTTAATTTTCTTGATTGGGACGGGTACAGCTGACTCTATGATTCAAATTCAAGGCAACGTTACTGATATCAACAACGCCATATCTGCAATCCAATATGTACCTGACGAAGAATACAATTCGCTGCAACATGTTGAAATTTTGGACGTAACTGTGAAGGACATAAAAAATCAACTCACAACCCGAGCGTCCGTTGCGATTCATGTCAGCGACCAAAATGACCCATCGACGGTGGACGTGACAAGCCCAGGGATATTACTTCAGGGTTATACGTTGCAGTACTCTGGAACAATTCCAATATATGTTCGTATTCAAGCGCAGTCGAGTCGTGGGCAACTGAATTTACCCCTTGCTTCAAATGTAAATTTTATCACTGGAAGCCCCATGACAAGAAGCCAATCTCTCGTTTTGTTTGGTCTCATTGCAGATCTTCAGAATGCCTTGCAACAAATTTCGTACACTCGAACTGGTTCGTTTTATGGAAACGAAATGATTTCAATCGAATCGAGTACTTCGTCAACTTTTGCAACAAGTGACTTGTCCTACCTGCAACTGCAATTATCAAAAACGCAATCTACGCCAGGTAATGTTTAGATACACACCATGTTTGACCTTTTCTGTAGTTGTCCAACTTTCAACAATTTCTCCCTCGCACGCAATATCGACTGGCGGAACCACCATCAATTTGGTTGGTGTTGGATTGAATGTGACAGGCCTTGCTTGCCAGTTTGGGTCAGGTGACATCGTTGGCCTGACATCCCAAACCTTTAACCACGCGACCTGTCTTGCTCCTCCCAGTCAATCCACTAAAGATACCTTTCTCGTTATCACAAATGGATTGAGTGTTTGGTCGAATGCACTCCGGTTTAGCTATGATGGTATTGTATTTAGCGAATCACACTTCTAAACACATTTTAGCACCTTGGTCAGTTTCGTCGGTATTCCCCACATCTATAGCACAGGGAATGGTTTTATGTATAAACGGCCAATACTTGCCCAGAGCTGCCGACATGCTATGTATTTTTTCAAGTGGCCTGACCTCGCCTGTAAAACATGTCTCAAGTAGTCAAGTAACTTGTATCGTACCGCAAATTCCTTCCGATGTTGTCAATGTGCAAGTGGCGTTTTCTCCAAATAATGGCGCGGATTTGTCACCATCCTTTACGCTGTCAATACTTGGTACGATTGTATAGTTACTCGTATGTATATTTTTATTCTAAATTAGCTAAATTGACCATACTCAACATTTGGCCTACTTTGGGACCTCGAGCTGGAAATACACCATTATTGATTCAAGTGAATTATGCACTGCCTGCTATGATGTGCCAATTTGATTACCTACGTCCAGTTCCAGCCACCATTGTGAATGCTACAACAATTCAGTGCCAAACACCGTTTTTCTCGATTTTAAATCCTGGAGGATCATCCGTTTCAATAAGCCAAGATGGTGTCAGCTTTGTACGTGCACCATCGCTTTTTCTCGTTTACGGTACTGACTTCTACGTTTGATCTTTCTGAAATTTGAATTTGCTAGATACACCACATATTACAGACGCAAAACCTGCCTTAATTCAAGGCTATGATATTTTGACGGTAACTGGCTATGGATTTCCTGTTTCAAACCAATCACTACCGCTTTGCCTGTGGATTTCACCAACATCGCAGGAAATTATTTCACACAACCAAGCAATCTTCGCAAACGCATCTATTGTGCAATGTCGAACTCCAACAACTTTGTTGTTCCTCGAGATTGAGCTCTCTTTCAACGGTTTGGACTCAACGACTGACAGATTCCCTGTTGCAGTCGTTACTACATCCTTTAGTATATCCCGTAGTTCCGGTTGGGCCTCCGGGAACATCGAAGAAATTATTCAAATCACTGGATATGCCTTTGACTATGCCATTCCAGGTCTTCTTTGTCAATTTGGATCTGTTGGCTCCGTTCAAGCTACGATTACTAGTTCTACGACTGTAGTGTGCTCAATTTTACCGTATTGGCCCCAATCATCCCTTCAAACTACGCTCACATTAGGATATCCTGATCAAATCCCATTGGCTACATTCCCATTCGATTACAATGCGCCCCTGTCGATACTGACAATGCAGCCTACTATTGGTCTTGGTGGTGAAATAGTCACTTTAACACTCTCTTCAACAATAGCTCAAAGCAGTGACATTGGTTGCCTGTTTGGTTCGTATTTTTCTCAAGCTCAACTGTTGCCAAATTTAACAGTTTCCTGTAATGTGCCTTCAATTAATTCACCAAGCACAGTGTCAGTGTCACTATATGTTGACAATCAATTAGCAACTGTTACGCCGTATTATTTCACCTACATTACACCCATTTCTATGATTTCACTTTCTCCAGGATTGGGCTCTGCAAACTCCACGATTGTTGTTACGACAAATGGCCCTGTATTTGTTGGTATCATGTGTCAATTTGGGATTCAAGTTACCCCAGCAGCAATACTCAATGCTAACCAAGTTGCTTGTATCACTCCTATTTCGTCTACCACCACAGTCAATGTCCAATTGACATTCAAGTCGTCTCCTCTTTCTACGAACTCGATTCCATTTCAATACACTCAGACTACGGTATTCTCATCCATAAATCCATCAATGGGACTTGCTCAAGGCAATACAACGATTCAATTCCAAGGAACTCAATTTTCATCGCCAATGTCTTGTCGACTATATTCAAATCAAAACAACTGGACAATCGTCGTTCCAGCACTTGTTGTATCTGAAATTTCCGCTCAATGCGTCGTACCGCCAGCTCCAACTCCTTTCAACCAATATCTTAATGTTACTTTGAGACAGAGTAATACCTCATTGTGGACGACCGTTTTTCATTATGTCGACATCAACGACTTGCAAATTAGCCAAATCACCAAAGGAGTGGCAGTGACCCCAAGTGCGCCAATAGATCTCCAAGGAAATTGGCAGCAAATTCAAAACACACGTTTAGCTTGTCAGTTTGTGTTCAGCACGGTATTAGCAACAACGACTACACCAAGTTTGAATGGATCAATATTGTCTTGCCCTATACCCTTCAATGCGTTCGGAGATGGGACAGTGTTCCTTCTATGGCAACAAACAGTAATATTCTCGGCGGCATTACATGTCGCTACACCATTCCAAATAATATCCTACTCTCCTACGGTAGGAGCTGTTAATGGAAATACGCAAATATCGATTCGTGGTCATGGCTTCTATTCGATGCCGTCATTATATTGCCATTTTGGATTTCAATCTGTTAATGTTCAATTTGTTAACTCGACTTCGCTAATATGCACTTCACCAACGTCTCAGGGCAACATGACAACTTCTCAAATTACTATCCAAATGGGACAATCACAAATTCCGTTGCTTCCATATTATACATACGTGGATCCGATGACCATTTTGGAGGCGTTTCAAAATACCCCCACTAATGTTATTGCCACAGTACAATTAAATGCTGAATATGGTGGCCAATATCCTGCCTTTTGCAGGTTCAATACTTCTACTGTTATGGCAGAGTGGACAAATTCAACTACGTTACAATGTCGAAATATTGGGGGGGGGTCGGTACGATTGAGTTGGAACCTTCAAGAATGGAGTAATGAAGTTATAATCAATGACTTGGGGGTTTTGTTGTCAATGGCTCCAAGTCAGGTCCTAAGTGTGCCCCACACTCAAGCTATTCAAATTTATGGACATGGGTTGTCAACTGCATCGCATTGTCTGTTAGGAAACCAGCGTTATCCCGTGTTGAATTCGTCAGTAACCTCTGTAGATTGCATGATTCCTGCATCGCCTACAATTGGGCAAATGGTTGTCAAAGTGAGTATTGATGGTGGGATATCGTTCCTCAATTCGTCACTCAGCTTGACAATTTTACCGTGCCCTACATTAAATTCCGTGCAGCCTACCATGGGACCTATATCTGGGGGAACAACGTTGTATTTGATGGGATCAAATTTTCAACCTGGTGTTCTCTCTTGTAATTTTGGATCTGCATTTTCAAACGCAAGTTTCGTGAATAGTTCCTTTGCAATGTGCACTGCGCCTTCATTTAGTACCGTATCAGTTGCACAATTGTCCCTAAGAATAGTATGTAGTGGATTTTGGTGCAATTTTACAACAAACTCACTACCATACGAAGTGACACCGACCCCAGTAGTCATGTCTTTCACCCCAAGGCTCCTGTGGACGAATGAAACAACTAGTCTCAAACTTATTGGCTCCAATTTCAAAGATACAAAATGGTTAGCGTGTTATTTTGCTGAATTATCAAATTTAAAGACGGTACCTGCTATATGGATAAGTGAACAGGAGTTAACTTGCGATACGCCTTGTGTAAACTTACCAACAACAACTACTTTACAACTGACATCGAATGGGGTTGATTTTACCTCAACAGGCATATCACTTTCATTTGTACCATTGCCGCAATTTTACAATACTACTCCGTCCCAGGGCCACCAAGGCACATTTATTACGGTACACTGGAACCTTGACGAGACAATACTCCTTCGTCAAGTGTCATGTATTTTTATTCAGGGGACTATAAAAGTATCAACTCTGGCTTCTGTGTTCAACCACACATTCATTGAATGTCCAGTAGCAAACATTCCGGTAGCAACTGTTGCGGTTTGGATTGCAGTGAACGACCAAGATCCAATGACTACTGGTGGCAATTATACACTTATGGATAAACTTGACCTACAAGTTGTAAGTCCCAAGATGGGATACGTTGGCGAGGGGACAACATTACAGTTGTTTGGTACGAATTTTCAACCACAATTTTGCTGTCGCTTCACTATGCAATCGATGGATGTGTTCGTCAACGCAACAGTAAAGAACAGAACATATGCAGAGTGTATTACGCCCAGTATTTTGACGCCAGGAATGTGCCAAGTTACTGTTGGTGAGAGCGCAACATTTTCGTACATATACGTCGGTGCTCCCACTATAACAGCGATTACTCCTACAATTGGCAAAAAGAGTGGTGGAACTTTAATCACATTGACAGGTAGCGGGTTTATCGATACATCAATTCTTGCTTGCAATTTTGACGAAGTAAATGTACCTGCAACGTGGATTTCGTCATCTACAATATCGTGTCAAGCGCCCTCTCTAAGAGGTTTGTCGCCCAATGTAACGGTAACTCTAAGCCAAAGCTCCGATGAAAAGTTGAACTTTTACTATGCTGATCCACCGACTGTCGGACTTGTAGAATGGAGTACAAATGGAGATGCCCTTTGGGTCCATACCAATGCAGACATCATTTCGCAAACCATATTTTGCCACTTGGATTATCACGTAGTTGCTGGTCAGTTGATGGATGCTACAAGTGTAGCATGTCCAACTACTTCCGTCGTAACAACCATCTCGCTCTCGTACAATGGCGCAGAACTTACTCCGCCGATTCCTGTGAACGGCAATACCATACAAATTGCGGATATTGTTCCTCGTATGGGTACTTCATCAGGGGGTATCGTCAACATTGTCTCATCGTTCAATACATCTCTCACGTATTCTTGCTTTGTGGATAATAATACTCTTCAACTACCTCTTCGAATTATAAATTCCTCATGTGGGCAATGTACTCTACCAGCATTTGAACCAGAAACTACAACCCACGAGATTTTTCTTCGTCAAGGTTCCAAAACGAGTAATGCACTTGTGTATTGGTTAGTTGAACCACCAAAAGTCGTATCAGTATCCCCTCAGCTGGCATTTCAGTCATCACTAGCCGAAGTTCACTTACAAGGAATCAACTTCATTGACTCAACTCTATACCAGTGCATGTTAGGCAATACCATGTCACCAGTCAACTGGATCAGTCCAAATCAAGTGGACTGTGTTTTGGTCGCCCCTCTACCAATAGGGACTTACAACGTTCAGTTAATATTTTCGTCCGACGAATCTAATGTGCTCATGGCGACGGTGCTAGAGGTGACAATTTTATTGGACCCGATTATTTCTGCAGTCATTCCAACCCACGGAAGCGAATCATCTATTATTCAACTTCAAGGTGTGAATTTCCCTAGTCAGGCAATGTGCAGTTTTGATGGCGAGTTCGTCCAACCGCTAATCGTGAACCAAACTGTCATAACTTGCCATTGTCCAAAGTTTTCAATGTACCCGTCTACAACAAATATTGCAGTTGCTATTGATGGGAGCTTAAGCCAATCATTTGCACCATTCAATGTCAGCTATCCACCTCAATTGAGTCAAATTATGCCAAATATTGTTCCACCATTATGGTTAAATCAGATTTCTGTGTCTGGATCTTTTTCGTCCGTCGATATTACTATTCAATGTAAATTCAAATCGAAAACTACTGAACATGTAACCTTTGGTTCGTATGTAAACTCTTCAAACGTGCTTTGTTTCTTACCTCCAATATCTTCTGCGTTTGATGTGTCTGTATCAATCTCGACAAATGGACAAGAATACAGCAATTCAATGGGGATGTCCATACTTCCGTGGATTACACTTGCTTCACTTCAGCCGTTTGAGATTATTCAAAATGGCGTATCTTCACTAATCGTTGTCGGGTTCGACATGCCCTCACAAGGAAGTTGCGCATTCAGCACAGGGTTAGGTCAGGTAGTAGTTGCCTCAAGCAATTTTTCTTGGCTGTCTTCGAGTGAAGTGCGATGTGACATTCCACGAGCCTTACCTACGGGGACATATTCGATAGCGTTGGCCTATTCATCAATTCAAATTTCGCGAAATCAACTGCAATTTCGAATTGACCCTGCCCCAAGCATATTTCAAATTGCGCCAACGTCAGGACCAATCTACGGAAACACAACAACATTTTTTTGGGGGAGGAATTTTTCGTCCGCATCTCAGTTTGTATGTTCATTTGGGAATCAAGATGTACCTGCAACATTCCTAAACAGCTCTGTTGTTGCATGCGAATCGCCAGGTATAGCCATGCCTTTGATTGTGGACCTCGTCCTTCAATCGAGCGGAGCGATACTGTCTCCACCGCAATTTTTTTCGTATTTTGCACCTCCCCTCGTTGACGTTTTGGTGCCGACCGTAGTACGGCAAGATACAACCTGTTCAGTCTTAGATATCCTTGGAAGCAACTTGCGGCAAATTCCAGACTGTCGTTGGTATCAAAACACTTTGCAAGTGATTACAACTGCAAACTACGTGAACAGCTCAACCATACAATGTAATATCGGCGAATTCCCAAGTACAGGGGTGTATGAGCTATTTGTTTCATGGGACGGGTTTGATTTGATTCGCGTTGGCTCAATTAATGTTATTCCGCCTATTCAATTGAATGCTATTGTTCCTGCTTATGGCACAACGTGGCAGCCCACAGTGTTTCTGTTTGGGAGCTACTTTTCTATTGACGATGATTACTGGTGCCGCTACGGTTCTAATCACACACCGGCGAAATTTATCAACTCTACGGCTTTAAGCTGCGTATTAGCATTTAGTGAAGTTCATATTACAATTAGTCATACACTCCCCATCTTTGTGACGAATAATCTCATTGATTACTCAAATGGCGTTTTGTACCAATTTGCGCCGGAGTTTCATCTACAATCGTTGTATCCGCCCACTGGGCCCGTGGTTGGCTATACTCAAGTCTATGTCAGGGGATATTTCCCCATTCAGACATCGATATTTGATTGTTACTTTGACCACATTGCAGTGAAAGCAGTTGTATTGAACCAATCTCATTTAAGTTGCATATCCCCAGCGGTTCCTCAGCCCAAGACCGTCTCACTTATAGTGACTTGGATGGCAACTTCTATTGTGCCGGCTTTAACATATACGTATGTTCCTAGCCTTCAGATTATACAAGTCACACCAAGTTTAATTTCGCTGAACAGAAGCAGGCAAATAACATTATTTTTTCACACTCAAAGCACTGATGGACTACGTAATTTGACTTGCAATGGAGAGAGCCAAGTGACCACATTAAATTCTACAACTATGTCGTGCTTGTTCCAAACAAAGAACGCCGGGGTACAGACAATTTCTTTTCGAGACCAATTTAACAGCCTTCAGGGCGCTGCAAATGTAACCGTTCTACCGCCGCTTGAAATTTTGGATGTAAACCCCACCCTTTTGTCAGAGACTGGTGGATCATTGTTATACATTCGCTTGGTCAATGCATATCCAGTACTGGTGTGTCATTTTGGATTTAACAAAACTGTCGTAGCCATGCAAGTTGAAGCAACTTTATTCACATGTGTTTCTCCTCCTTCGATGCCTATGGTGACGTCGATTGCTTTCAGCGTTGGCGGATTCGCATCGCCCACTTCATCAATGTATATCAAGTACATCCCAATAGTAACGCTGCAGAGCGTGATTCCTGCATTTGGTCTTGAGCTCGTATCCCACGAAGTGGTGATACGAGGAACGAACTTTCCTTTTTCTGTTCAGTGGCAATGCCTTTTCGGCACTGAAGCTGTTCCAGCACTCTATATAAACTCCACCGCTCTAGCTTGCGCAACCCCTCTCTTTGTAGAAGACTTAACTGTTCGGCTGAGTGTGACATGGAATCTCCAGGAAACAAGCTCCAATTCATTATTATTCCATTTTTTGACATTCCCTTCGCAAGTTGTGATGCAGTCTGTCGAATCGTCTGACGGACAATGGATGTTGGTCATTCGAGGGAGTGGCCCCATTTCGAATATGTCATATTCGTGCGTGCTACGACCTACCCCATCGTCAGTACCTGTTGTTGTACCTGCCGTGCTGAAAGATTCGTCACTGACATGCCCGCTTCAGCTCGCGTTAATCTCTGATCAATTGGTTGTTGATATTTTGCATCAAAACTACCTCGTTCAAGGGTCTATACCATTGACGCAAAATTGCGATAATGTTTCATTGAGTGGTTCATATCTACTTCAAGAGCCAAATGTAGTGCTTTTTGGTATCGGTTTGGATACAAACTTGAATTGCGTCTTTGGCTCAGTGGTCACCCCCGCTCGCTCTATTTCAGGTAATTCGATTCAATGCCACATTCCACTGATGTCGTCTTCGTTTGTTCAATTAAAAATAAGTTGTGGATTCTCAAATACAGTTTTGAAAATCCTCCAATTCACAAGGAGGTCACCTGCAAGTGTTTTGTCCCTTGACCCTGACTACTCTTTATCACGGTCGTATGCGTCTTCTAGTAACCTGCTGAGCATAAGAGGTCATCACTTTAACCCGACAATACCCTCGTTTTGTCTTTTTAACAAGTCCCGAAGCGTTCCAACGCAGTTTGTTACGGAATATATGCTGCAATGCGAATTTTCTAATTTACCAGCAGGCCTTCTGGACTTTGAATTACAGTACGACGATAGAATTCTATTCAGAAACAATTGGCCAGTAACTTTACCGCCAACGCTACTCGACATCATGCCTCGAACGACAACGCAGGGTTCAGATATTCATTTTCTTGGGGCTTCGTTCCTGCCAACATTGCTTGTACAATACAATAATCAAACCGTTTTAACATGCAACGTTGAATCAGACACCAGTGCTTCGTGCCCCGTACCAGAAAGCGCAACACAGTTGTATGTCGCACTATCTACTAATGGTGGCCAAAACTATATTTCCTTTCCCGAGTTCCTTGTGGATATTGTCCCACCCAGCGCAGAAATTATGAGAGTTACACCTTTAGTTGGGTTTGAGACTGGTCACACCCTCGTCAGCTTCCAAGGGCTATTTTTCGCTTCCTTGTTGTCATTATTGTCGCCTATGGCGACTCTGCGGTGTAAGTTTGGCTCCAAGTTTGTTGATGCAATGATCACATCAAACACGACAATTGTATGCTACACGCCTGACTCCAATAACTTGGGCAACGTATCAGTGAAACTTGTACCAGAGTATCTCTTCCGACAAGCTCCGTTGATTACTTTTGAATACATGCCACGGCCCCAGCTACAATCTGCGTTTCCAATCAATGGCATGCCAGGCACCGATGTCGTGTTCACAGGTTATACTATTCCATACCTTTCTACGCTTCTATGTCAGTTTGACAGTATCCTTGTAACAGCCACCTATGTCAACGATACAATGGTTGTGTGTACAGCTCCCGTCCATGCAGCAGGTCCAGTATCAATCTCTGTGTTAGTTGATCCTCAAAATTCGATTCCCGGGTGGAATGCCACGTTTACCTACATTACGCCTCCTACAATTGCCACATTCTCACCACTTCAAATATTTGAAAACAAAGCTGTTATCATAGATGTCCAAGGTTTCAATTTTATTCCAAACTTGCAATGTCAAGTCAACGCAGACGGACAAGTGGTACAAATTTTGGTCGCAAAGTACGTTTCGCCAACATTAGTCCAATGCGGACTCGAAGGTGTGACTATATCAAACTCACTGTCGCTCTCCATATTTGCCCAAAGTGCGATCATAAATACTCAAAACCTAACACTGTTGCCCGCTTTGACGCCCGAGCAATGGACATTGAATCCCACTCTGGGCACTATGACTGGAGGCTATTCCGTCCATGTTATGGGGTCAAATTTTCCTATGCAGCAACTCACCTGTTGGTTTGGTGACAAAAAGACTCCAGGATATGTACTATCAACTGAGATGGTACAATGCATTGTGCCCGCTAGTTCAACCGTCTCTATGCCTCAACTTTCTCTCCAATTTGGCGGGACAATATTTCATACACTGCTGACGTTCACATATTTGCCACGCCCTGTCGTCACGTCCACTTCTCCTTCCATGATTCTTGCAAACACGCCGACTCTGATTGATATACATGGCCATCGATATGATATCAGGTCGACTTTTCAATGTCAATTCAACGTTTCCACAGTAGCAGCGATTGTTTTGTCCACGTCAATGTTGCAATGTGAAGTCCCTTTGTTTGGTGAAGGAAGCGTTGAGTTTCAAGTTATGGTGGACTTGATTGTTCTTTGGTCATCATCGTTAGCACTTGTCCCACCACCAGTTATTGTACCCCAATCACAATATTTTGGATGGCAGGGAACGCATGTAGATCTTCAGGGATACAATTTGAAGCCCATCACTCACTGCAAATTTGGTGTCAACTCTACGGTTCTCGCTGAGCTTCAATCGTCAACATCTGTGCGATGTCCAGTACCTATCAATCCAACCACATACAGCAACACGACAATCACGTTATTTGTGCAATCTTCCGCTATTACATTCCCCGCGCTCTCATTCGCGTACATACCCCCAATGGCGATTGACTCTGTTTCGTCGGGTGCAAGCCAAACATTACTAGTTCGGGGGCAATTTTATGGTGCAAAGAATAATATTTTGTGTACATTTGGCCTTGCGGGTAATACGACAGGTGTAGTCGTGAACACGTCCTTGTTGAGTTGTCCCATTCCGAGTGCCGTAGATTATGCTACTGTGTCATTTGTAGTATATTGGAATGGAATTGATCCTGTGCCGTCTGTGCCGCTAACGTATTCATACTCTCGCCCCATCAACATCACCAAGTTACAACCCAATCGTGGTTACCTTCAAGGGGCGACGACTGTCCGAGTTTACGGCATACCGGTTGTTTCTGGCACCATTACGTGCCTCTTTGGGTCCCAATTTAGTACTTCGAGCTATGAAACGACCACGCAGAGTTTGCTTTGTGTCACACCGCCGGTGTATTTCGAAAGCGATGTTCAATTTGCACTTGTAGTGAACCAAACATCCGTGCCGACTTCACTTGTGTTTTCTTACACACGTCCTCCAGTGATAGAATCCATCGCGTACACATGGAGCAGCCAAGTCGTGCGTCTCAATGTTCGTTTGCGTGATCCTATACAATTGAATGAAACGGTGTGGCTTCAAGCAAATGTCGGACCAACTTGTCTTGCGCAGGTCGTGAACACAACGTCTCTTCTCTGCACGTTATCTCCCATTCAAGAATCTGAATTGGATCTGATGGTCTCTGTCAATGGTATAGATTTCGTGTCAATTCCATACCACTTAACGCTTGCACGCCAACCTGTTCAGGTGTTTCAAATCGCTCCGTCGTTTGGTGTTGCACCGTCGACCGAGAAGATATTGGTGTATGGGGATGGGTTCGACATTTGCAATCAACAACAGAACAACATATCGTGTCATTGTAAGTTTGGAAACAAAACTGCCGCAGCCGTATATATTTCGACAACTGCGTTATCGTGCATCACGCCTCAACTTATTCAGGCAGCGAATTTTGCGTTGGTTGTGAATGACACGACGGTACCCACAGACCCTATTCAATTTGATATCATCCGCAGCGAGATTCCACTGAAATCGATTGCACCACTGAGCGGACTTACAAGAGGAGGAAGTGTTATCAACGTGCTGGGAGAGGAACTCGATCAGCGTTTGGGATGTTGGTTTGACTCAAAAGTGTTTGTGTCCGCGACAATCTTAAATGCATCGTTGCTTCAGTGCACGACGCCGCCGTGGCGCAATGCTTCCATAGTTTCCATTGCCATCGTGTCCACCCTGAATCGCCAAATTATTTCCCCACTCTTGGTCAATTTTTCCTACGTTGTACCGCCTATCGTGACTCAAGTCACCCCCCAAGTCATTGCTGACTTTAGCAATCATGCAATCACGCTGACGCTTCAACAACCTCTGTTTGTGGGCGACGGTGCATCATGGAGCTGTCAGTTTATATCGTCGACGGGAAATCTCACATCACCAGCAAGTTGGAACGTTGAGAACTCGACAATCTCGTGCGTAACGCCGCGCATGAATGCTTCTGTTGTTCCTCTGCACCTCATTTTGAATGGTGTGGACAATGTATGGACCGGGTGGACCTTGACTGTCATTCCATCCAACACTCTCGCATCCATCCAACCATCGCTCGTAGCGTTTGACACAGCGGTCCCTGTTGTCATCACAACATTATATCCACTTCCGTTGCATGCCTCCTTCGATTGTGTCTTTCACGACACTGTCAACGGCACAAGCCATATTCAATCGGCCCAGATGTTTACCTCGAATGCTGTTACGTGCACGACGCCAACGTTCACTCAATATGGTGACGCCACTGTATCGTTGTGGATGGAAAATCAAATATACAGTTCAAATAGCCTTCGCGTTCAGGTGTACGCGAGACCCACAGGTACAAGCTTGATTCCATCGTCGGGGCCGGCGACTGGAAATAGTTCGGTTCGCATACTTGGCCACCAATATATCCAATCCGCTGCGTTGATGTGCCGATTCGGTGCTATGTCAACAAATTTCGCCAGATACATTTCCCCCGCGGAAATCCAATGCGTTGTACCTCCATCTGTTCCTGGGACTGTAAATGTATCCGTATCCTTTAATGGCTTGTATTTCGAACCGCTCGCCCTGATGTATACGTATTTACCAGCATGGCGAATTCGAACTGTGAACCCCAACAATGGACCACTCACGGGAGGCACGCTTGTCAACGTCACAGGGGTTGGGTTCAATGCAACTTTGGGTCCGCTAGCTTGCGTCTTTGGAAACATCTCGGTTGCAGCTCAAGTCGTAACCAATGAAAGAGTGTTTTGCACGTCGCCGCCCGTCGTAAGTCCAACAGTAGTCTCGGTGAGTCTCGTCGCGGACGGGCAGCTCTTGCTGGCGCAGATGGGCCAAGCATTTTCGTTTCTTCAGGTCATGACTATTCAAGCAGCAGAACCGATTTCGGGAATTGAATTGATGCCCATGGATATAAACATATTTGGCATGCATTTCGCGCGCACCATTCAGTGCCGGTTCAATCGAACCACAACTGGGGGCGTTGTTTTCGTATCTCCATATCAGATCAAGTGCCAAATTCAAGCTGGTATGGCTCACAACAATGTCGAATTGGATGTGTCCAACAATGGTGTCGAATTCATTCATGTCGCGTCTCTGGCATTTTATCCGCCTTTGGTGGCCGAAGTCATAACACCTATGAATGGCCCCGTCACAGGAGGTACCGCAATCACACTCTCCGGCGCCAATATGCATTTGGCACAATTGTGTCGATTTGACAACATTTTAATGCCGGTGCACCCAATCAGGCGAGATGCAATCCAATGCACCACCCCACCCCATGCTGCAGGGCCAATCAAGGTCGAACTCTCTGGCAACCGCCATGACTTTACCCCGTCGGATGCTGTCTTTGTCTACCAGAATGTACCTCAAGTCCTCTTGATCTTGCCATTGCAAGGCCAACCTGATACCCTATTGACTCTCCAAGGCACTTCATTTACTGCCCCAGCCTCCTGTCGCTTCAATTTGATTCTCGTGGACGCCCAAGTCCTCTCACCCACAAAGTTGGTATGCATTGTCCCTCCGTTGGTCTTGCCCGTTGTCAATGGTCTTGTCCAGACCAAAGTCGCAGTCGAAGTGTCGCTAAACCAAGGCCAAGACTTTTCATCCAACAAAGTTCAATTTGAATACGTCCTGCCGTTCCACATTCGACGCGTGGCCCCGGTCTTTGGCCCTGAAAGCGGCGGCACCAACGTCCGCTTGGTCGGTCGTGGTTTTCAGCAGTCCAAACTCTACAATTGTTTGTTTGACACGAGTGTCGTGCCTGCGGTGTACATTTCACCGTTCGAATTACAGTGCACGACGCCCTTGCACCGCCCCGGCACCGTGGCTCTGTCTCTCGTGGATGAATTGAACAATATGTTTCCAACCACATTTACATTTGAATTTACACTCACGATCACGTTGCTCTCCGTCGCGCCACCAGTTGTCGGCACGGGTGGTGGGACGCAGATTTGGATCCACGGGCTGCAGCTGCGCTATGCGTCATCAATGGTCTGTTATTTTGATTCAATCATTGTCCCCGCCGTCTTTTACAACAGTTCAATGGTTTCGTGTCTAACCCCACAGCACCACCGAGCCTCGATTGTCACACTTGGCCTGAGTGTCAATGGTGTCGATATGGAACAGTCAACGTTGACGCTCTCGTTTGTACATGCACCCGTGATAGCCACTATCTCCAAAAAGGATGGCATCAGTCCCGTGGGTGACAATGTCACGCTGGTCGGTCGACACTTTGCAGTGGACACGCAATGTTGGGTTGGTGGCATACAAACGCTGGCAAAAGTGATCTCGGACACGTTGATGACATGCACAACACCGCCTCAATCTCTGTTCCCACAGACAAGTCTTCAGCTCTTTTCCAGCGGAACCATTGGCTCAAACGTTGTTGCACTTGCATACGTCCTGCCTTCCATCATACGCTACGTCGTGCCGCCGTTTGGACGCACCAATGGAGGCACGCCGCTGAGAATCCTTGGGCAGAACTTCAATCGCTCGTTGCACTTGAATTGTGTCTTTATGTCCCTCAACAACGCGACGACGCTGTACACTCAAGCAACGTTTGTCTCGCCGTACGAGCTCAACTGCCTGTCGCCCACAATGGCAGCCCCTCAGCCACTCCAACTGGCTATTTTTCAGGACAATGAATCGACCACCGTGTTTGGCGGTCACTATCGAGCTGTACCATCGCTCCAAATATACAACGTCACGCCCACGTCTGCTCTCCATCGTGGTGGCAAGCTGGTTTCGGTGCAAGGAGCCCATTTCATTCAATCTAGCGCGCTGCGATGTGCATTCGGGTCTCTCTTGGTCCCTGCGTCATTCATCAACTCGTCACTTCTTACGTGTGTGACACCGGCGCATGCCCCAACGTCGGTTCCGTTTGGTGTGAGCAACAACAACCAAGACATTGAGTCGTCGGAGGTGACGTTTACGTTTCAACGCCCACTCTACGTCAATAGCATTCAGCCGACGCATGGGCCTACAAGTGGCAACACCACGGTTCAGCTCGGCGGCAGCGGCTTCGGGCCGTCTCTCACGTGCTGGTTTGGGTCCATTGCATCCCTGGCCGTGGTGTTGAGCAACACTAGTGCAGCCTGTCTCGCCCCACCCTCGCCGTTTGCGTGGAAGACCACGACGGTGTCGTTGGGTGTCTCTGTCGATGGCCAAGATCCGAAAGTGTTTGTCGACTACACGTACATGGTGTTGAACCAGGTGGACACGATCGCTCCGTCGCAGGCGTTTACTGTCGGCGGCACCACAGTCACTGTCGAAACACTCCGAGCGAGTCAGAACGTCTCGTGCGTGTTTGCTTCTGTCCACGTTTTTGCGTCGACCATCGCCCCCACGACATTTGCCTGTGTCTCGCCCGTCGCGGCTGTCGGGGTCGTGAACTTGACAATCTTTGAAAGCAACCAACTGATTGGCACGGTGCCGTTTGGATTTCTCCCGTCACCTTTTGTAGTCCATGTCGCACCGACCCAAGTCGCATTGGCTGGATCCAATGACATTGATATTGTTGGCTTGCACATGGACACCGTGACGCAATGCCTCATCGGAAGCATCTCAGTCACTGCGTTCGTCGACGACACCTCAGTCCATTGTGCAACGCCTCCCCAGTCCAGTCCAGGGGCATACCCGCTCCTCCTGGCCTCGCCGTTTGGTCAAATCGACACGATGCTGACGATTCAATACGTGGCGCCCGCACCAGCATCTCCTATCGGAGAGAACGAGCTCATTCGTCCAATCTTGTTGGGCGTGACGCCAACGACTGTCGATTCGAGTGGTGGAACACTCCTCCGTCTCCGTGGCAGTAATTTCCGAAACACGCACCTCTTGGCTTGTCAATTTGGCAGCGTGTCGGTGCCTGCAACGTTTCACTCGTCCACGTTTGTCACGTGCATTGCGCCACGTCATGTACCGGCGTCGGTGGTCGTCGAAGTGACCTCCGATGGGCTTACGTTCTCCCTCTCGGGGAGTACCATCACGGTTGTGTACGACATTGTGGTCACGCAGCTCGCGCCGACGTATGGCACACTCCACGGCGGCACCCTCGTGACCATTCAAGGTGAACGCTTTCTCCCGAATCAAAAGCATTTGGTGTGTCGATTTGGCCCCGCGATCGTGGCTGCAACGTTTATATCATCGACAGTCATCCAATGCCTGACCCCGCCCCAAGAAGACACAGCTGCCAATGCCGTGCTCGTGCATGCGTCCAACAACAATGTCAGCTTTCCCATCCATGGCATGTATTTCACATATGCTGCTCCGCCGCACGTGACATCCATTTGGCCTCTGAGTGGCATGCAAGCAGGAAAGACCGTTGTGACGGTGCGGGGATTCCATTTCACACCCTATTCTGTCGTGTGCGTGTGGAATCGAACCGCATTTGTGCCCGCCGTCGTGATTTCATCCACCCTCTTGCGCTGCACGACACCCCCAACCCTTCCCCTCGGCGCTCTCACACTCCAATTGACCACCAACCAACAAGAAATGTCCACTCCGGTCCCGTTTTTGGTCGTACCGAATATTGTCTTGGCCTCCATCACGCCGTCGGTGGGTCCGGCCCTGAGTGGACACACTCGGGTTCAAGTTGTCGGCTCGGGCTTTCAAAACCAAGTCGAGCTCGGGTGTCGGTTTGGCGCCCAGATTGTCCCTGCCAAGTTCGTGAATGCGACGCTGATTCGATGCGACGCCCCGTCGCATGCGATCGGTGCCGTGTTGTTCCAGGTGACGTCGAACGGCGTGGATCAAGCGCTCATGAATTTGTCGTTTGCCTTCTTGGCCGAGATGGAAGTCCGCGTGATAACACCTTTGAAGGCACTCGTCACGGGCCAGCTGCCCGTCTTTGTCAATGGCGTCAACTTTGTCAACTCGAGCGCGCTCGCGTGTCGCTTCGGCGATCTTGTCGCATCAGCCACGTACGTCTCGCCTGGGTTTCTCGTCTGCATTGCGCCGTCCCGTGTCGGCAACCTCCTCGCCCCACTTGGGCTCGTTCCGTTCGATGTGACCAACAATGGCGTCGACTACACGGCGAGTGGCATCCTCTTTGAATACATCGACGCGTGTCCACCTACTCGGTTTTGCCCAAAGCATGACATTGTCCCTGTTCCCAATGGGACCTCGGTCGCCAATGATGGCCGCAACTTTTCCCTCTGTCCCCCCACGACGTTTCAACCCCGAGCAGGTCAGCCAGTGTGCCTCCCGTGCCCCGTCGGGTTCTTTTGTCCCGATTTCGGACTCTCGAAACCCATCCTCTGTCGCGCGGGCTTTGTTTGCGACCGCCAAGGCCTGCGCTCGCCCGAATCCATGTGTCCAGCGGGCCACTACTGTCTTCCTGGCACCAAGACTCTCAATCTAGCAGACTATCAAAGTCGGCCCGAGTATGCAACAAACACCGAAACGGGCATCACGACCTTTCTCGTGTCGTCCCGCCCGTGGAGCTACATACCACGAGTCGCACCAGCCACGGGCTCTCGTCGGATCGAGCACCCACCCGATTGGGTCGATCCGCTCTGTCGTGTACGGCAGTGTGCATCCAGCACCATGCTCCTTCTCCCCGAACGGCCCTTTGTCTGTCCTCTGGGGATGTACTGCCGCAGTGGCGCCTCCACTTCGGTCCCGTTGCCCAAGAATTTCAGCTCGCCCCAGCCATGCTTTCCGGGCTTTTTTTGTCCGCGCGGATCGACCACGCCCGAGGGCCAAGGCCCTTGCCCGACGGGGTACTACTGCCCCACAACGACCGACGCCATCCCGTGTCCATGTGGCACGTATTGCCCAGGTGTTGGCAACTTGAAGCCTCTCAACTGTTATCCTGGTACGTACCAGCCCCAGTCGACCCAATCCGCGTGCGTCCTCTGTCCCGTGGGCTCAATTTGCCCCAGCTACAACACGACTGTCCCGACTTTGTGCCCCGAAGGCTTTGTCTGCGCGTCGCTTGGCTTGAGCGTGCCCGTCGTCATGTGTCCATCGGGCTTCTTTTGCAGCACCGGCACATGGACAAGCGACCCGTCGGCCCTCACGCCGCGCCGCCCCTTTCCTTGTTCTACGGGTTCGTTTTGCCTCGGGGGCGTCCAGCACGACCTCGTCATCGACTGGTTGCCCGTCGCGCCCGACGGCGCCACGGCCACGCAAACGTGCACCGAAGGCGCGTTTTGTCCGCCAGGTACTGTCGCCAGTACGTTGTGTTATCCTGGCCACTACTGTCCCCCTGGCACCCAGTGGCCACTCGACGTGCCGCGCGGGACGTTTGCGCAATTTGAAGGTTCGATTGCGCCGACGGCATGCTTCCCCGGCACGTTTTCAACGTTTGTCGCGAGCACGCAATGTCGCGTGTGCCCTGCAGGGTACACGTGTCCAGGGTATGGGGTTTACATCCCCGCGATCTGCCCCGCGGGCACGTACCGTTCGATCGCCGACTCGGTCACGTGCAAGTTGTGTCCCGAAGGAACGTGGTCCCCTGACACAGGCGTGGCCGATTTGTCGTACTGTCAGCCTTGTCCCGCGGGTCGAGTCTGCGGCTTTCAAGGTACCGTCCGCCTCCTCTTCGTAGTCGTCGTCACGTTGTCATAGGGATGAACAATCTCACGCAGAGCATCTTTTGTCCGTCAGGGTACATTTGTGGCGAGGCCACGACACGCGACATGCAATACTTCCATCTGTGTCCGGCGGGGTACTTTTGCGGCATCGAAACGACGCAAAACGACCAGTACGCCCACGATTGCGGCGACGGCAACGTGTGTTACCGCGGGACCAAAAATACGGAAGCGACGCGCTTCAACTGCCCCGAAGGGAGCTTTTGCCCCCGGGGCACATCCGATTCGAGCGTCAAGGAAGTCCAGTGTCCGATTGGCACGACGTCCTTGGCTGTCTCGAACGAACTCACAGACTGCAGCATCCTCCCCGTGGCCATTTGCGACAAGGACGCGGATACGTCGTACTACCCTGTCTTCACCTACGAATTCCAAGGCGAGCCACGGCACTACAATTCCCTCACGAGCATTGGTCGGACGGGTGAAATCCAAGTGCTCAAGAAGATCCTTCCCGTCAACTTGAGTGCAAGCGCGGCCCCGTGGGTCAACAACACGTTGGACGTCGTGCGCGCGTGTCCAAACGTCGTGCCTTCGACTGGCGGCACGCTCGTCACAGTCATTGGCCGCAACTTCTTGCCCACACACCGCCTCACGTGTGAATTTCAAGTCCTCGGCGGGGACCTCGTGTTTGAATCCGTCCCAGCCACGTACGTCAACACGACGCGGGTCACGTGCCGGACGCCGCCGTTTGGGTTTGACCAGAGTGGCGCGACAGAGGCCGATGTCGTCGTCTTTGTCACCAACTATGGCATCCACCGCAGCGCAACGGCGGCCGAAATCAAGTACTCGAGCCATCCCATCATCCTCTTCATGGAGTGCGGGTACAATGACGCCGAAGAGGGCATTCGACCGAGTGAGCACGGATGGTTTCCGCTGCGGGCGTTTTCGCAAGCGTTTTTGTCGTTTGACTTTCGCGCGCTCCCGCCCGACATGGTCTTTGACGAGCACTTCAAACTGGGACTCTACGTCTCCCCGAGCGCGTGCCAAAACGAACAATGCGACGCGCGGGGCAATTTGATGCCGCTCGGCAAGGACACCGAGCACAGTCCGTGCAAGCAACCGTACGCGTTGCCGTCGTGGATCACATCCACGGCGTTCAATCAGCATGAAATCATCAACTTGACGGTGTTTGCCCTCGAGGACATGATCATCAAGCCCGAAGTGCACATCACGTATGGCCTCTTCTTGGCTGCCGAAGACTTTTTTGTCAACACGACCCAAGTCGACATTACGTCGCCGACGCGGGCGAATGTGACCGAGGGGCTCGTAGCCAACACACGACCACTCGCGCCCGTCATTTCGTTTGAAGAAGAACTCGTGCCGCGCGAGTACATCTTTGTCGCGATTTATCTCAATGCGTACAGCTTGGTGACGTCGTATCCCCTAAATTTGCCCCCTCGATTTGATCAATTCGAGCGAGGGCGGGTTTTGCTCATGGCCAACGTGAGCGAGGAGAGCGAGCAGCCAAATATAATGGATCCGCCACCGACGCTGCCGCTCAATTATTGGAAAATGCCATACGACACGTTGGACACGACGATCGACACGATAAAGAAATATCGCGAAACGTTCCAAGGGCTGAGCAGCGACGAATCGGCGTACGCGATGAATCAGGTGGGGATTGTGCTCGGACTGTGCGATGTTCATATGTGTCGGTGTAGGTGATCTTGCCTTACATGCCGTTCTTCTCCCATTGTCTCACGTATGATTCATACATTCCGATTTGGGACTTGTTTGAAAATCCGGCGTGCGACTTGCCCGGGTACGACGTCGAGGATCGAAACTGGTGGCGCCGTGCGTGGCCTGCGATTCCCAATCAGGATGACATTCGCCCCGTGGGGCCGCTCGATATATTGGACACCCCCGTGGCCGATTATTGCATTCGTGAAATCAAATGCAATTACGAGGAGGATTTATCGACCGTAGATGTGAATACAAGGTGGTACGAAGCCAAGGACGGCGCGCATTTGTTTGATCTTATGGAGGAACCGATCACGTTTGCGGATTATGCCAAGGGGGGTGCGTTGTACAACGAACTGCTCGACGCAGCAAATTCCGACATTTTCGTCCCCGTGACTGTGAACCGCGAAGCCGCGGCGGAAATCGAAGGAGGATGTCTTCTCCAGTGCTATCCTCGGAAAATCAAACTCGTCGTCGACTATTTCCAAGTGACCAAACAAGTGAAGCGCATCATTGCGGCCAAACTTGAGTTCCTCGAGTTTGACAAAGATCCGACCAAGACAGACTACACACTCGAAGTCGAGTACGCACCGCTAGACTACGTTGGGCTCGTCGTCGCCTTTGCGTTTGACCTGCAAGTGTTTTTGGCCATTTTCGTCGTGATGGGACTCGTCGCGACGACGCTTGCGGCCATCTTTTGGGTCATCACCCGCCTCACGACGCGCATTCGGGAGCCACCCAAGCTGCGTTATTTTTCCTACCTCGCGCTGCTCGCGCCGCCGCCAACTATTGGCATTTTTCTGGGCTCGATCCCGTGCTTTTCCGTGGTTGGGATTTTTTACCTCTTCTTGAACGGCGACGTCGTCAAGCACCACACGACGTTTGGGTCGAATCCGTGGTCGCCGTGGGGCGACGATTTTTGGTTCACCGACAACATCAAGAGCCATTACATGGCACTCGAGCTCGACCCGACGATGGTTGCGACCATGCGGCATGGCCGCACGGGTCTTTGCTTTTTCCTGATGGGCATGTATTTGCTCTACCATGGCACGATGATCTTCATCCCCAAGACCATTTCGATTTCGGAACGCGCGGCCGAAGAAAAGAACGACGACGAAGAGACAACGTGGCACCCGACGCCGTGGCGCCGCGCGAACGTCATCTTCACGATGCTTCTCGTGTCGCTCTTCCTTGTTGTCGTGATCGAGTACTCGTTCTGGGTCGACTTTGGGCCGCATCTCATTTACACGCAATTTTCGTACGAACTCGTCATCCCGACGCTAGTCGTCGTCATGAATAACGCCGTCGGCGACTCGCTTCTCATTGCACCGATGCTCTGCACGATCAACGTCATCTTTGCAACCATCATCATGGCCGCGCCAGACTTTTTGGGCTTCCTTATCGCGACCTTTACAGCGTTTGGGTTGCTTTTGATTCGACGCGTGTACAAGAAGCCAACGTTCTGGGCGACCGTGCACTTTCTCAAACAAGTCGTCGCGGCCGCAAAGTTTGCGGGCAAGGCGACGGCGAAATTGATCAAATTTTACGTGGGGAAGAAACCAAAGAAGCGTCCTGTGAAAGCTGAGGGCGATGCGGCCGACGAAGAGGACGAGTCAAAGAAAAAGGAAGAGGAAGAGAAGAAGAAAAAGGAGGAAGACGAAGCGCGGAAGCGAAAAGAGGAAGACGAGGAGGCGACAGTCGAGCCCCTCATCGACTACGCGATGGACTACACAATGGAAACGTTGTCGTTCTTTTTCCAGCCGATTGTGATTCTCCTCTTGATGATCTTCCGCGAAGAGACGACCATGTCGGACAACTGGAACATCAAGCACCAAGACTTGGAGTACTATTGCTTTTTCTTTGCACTCTTCATCCCGTTCCAGTTGTGCGCTGACGTGTTTATCCTCCACGTGATTGAGCTCTTTCGCGGGTGGAAAATGTACGACTACTTTGTCTACTGCCGCTATCGGTTCATCCAACGCGAGCAACGGTGGAAGGGCATGGAGCACAACTTGGATGAGTGCATCGAGGAGGGGCTGCGGCACCTCGACCAGATGTGCTTTTCGTCGCAATACTACTTTATGTGCTCGATCCAAACGTGGGGTATGATTTGCTTCATCTTGTCGGTCGAGATCATGCTCCGAAGCAACTACAACATGTTTGGCGACCCCGCCGCGATCTATTTGGTGCCGTTCATGCTGGCCGTCTGCGTCTTTGTGCACAATGGCTGCACGTACCTCGCCAAGCGCCTCGAGCTCTACAAGCTCCGCCACGAAAACACTGCGTGGCACAACCAGCCGGACGACGACGAGGGCGTGCCCAACTGGGAAGAACTCGAGCGCATCAAAGGCGCGTCGCACGAAGCGTTCCTCATGAACCAGCGACTCACGAGCGAAACGTTCCGCTTCAAGTTTCTCAACTACAACCGCGCGTGGATTGTCCAGCAGTTGCCCAACATCCTGACCCCGCGGACGCTCCGCCGCGCGCGGCCGTACCTCATCACGCAGTTTTCCAAAATCCTGAGCAGTTTGAACACCAACGTCTCGGACGACGACGACGACGACGGTACGACGACCACCGATGTGATGAACTGACGTGAGCGGTAGATGGCAAGCCGCGCTTTGGCCCGGTCTCGCTCAACGCGCCGTCCCGCGACCTCATCCGGCTCTGGCTTGCCAAAGCCCGCCGCCGCCTGCGGCTCCGCCAAGCCGTCCAGCCTCTCATCAACGCCGCGCGCAAGGTCGAGTGTGAAAGCTGCCTCAGCCGCCGGCAGCTCCAGGTCGAGATGGTCATCCCCATCGAAGTCATGGGTGACAAGTTTGAGCGGTCGTTCCCGAGTGACGAATTCGACGTGGCCGAGTGGAAAAAGTACTTTGCGCAGCACCAGAAATTCAAAACGCTCTGTCTCAGCTGCCTCGCCAAGCAAAAGATTGAGAGTCGCGTGCCGCTGGGCGCCAACGGCGACGGCGCCGACGACCTCGAAGCGGCCGCGACGCTTGGCTTTGGCGCTGTGTATTTGAACGCGGCGTCGCGCGCGCTCATGCTCAAGTGGTACCGCCTCGGCCAAGACCGCGTCTTTGGCAAGACGGGCAAACGCCGCGCCGTGGCTAACGTGAGCGACGACGACGACGAAGCCGCGACCCGCGGCGCCGCGTGGGCCAATCAGCCCGTGCGTCTCAACGCGGCGTCGACCGCGATCGCGCTGAAATGGATGGTGAGCGCGCGTTTGAACATCAAGGCGAAGAACCAAGGCAAAAAGATCCAGCCACTCGAAGCCGCGGCCAAACCCAAGCGCAAGAAACCGCCGACCAAGGACGCCATGAAGGCCCAGAGGACCAAGCGCAAGTAGTTTGAAGCCAGATATAAAATATGTACACAATAGATTACGTGACTTTCTTGGACAAGTTCTTGAACCCGACGCCGAGGCACGTGAGGAGGACGGTCTTGGTCTCGTTGTCGGCTTTGATTTTGAACGTCACACCAAAGAAATCCCTCAAGTGACGGAGGTATTGAATACTACGACGAGAAGACAGTGAGGCATTCCATCAGTCAAGGGGTGAGAAGACCTGTAGGGAGTCAACTTGCCGAAACGGACCTTGGACACGTCTTCGGGCGAGAGCGTCATGAGCAGCAAGGCAAGACACTGGTTGGACGTGTCGACGCAACCGCCCTTTTGAATTTCCTCGCACAAGTGGTGCGACGCTGTGGAAGCCACGTCCTACGAACACATTATGCTGGATGAGCCACGGCATTCAAAATGGCCATTAACGGTACCTCAGGCAGGCTTCCGCTGGTCGCAGCAGCTTCGGCCCCCAAGAGCACGCCGGTCGTGGTTTCAGCCACAAGCGACAAGGCAAACCCAGGCGACCTATGTCAAAGTGAGGAATATACGTCTTTATCGAACGTACAAGCCGGAGTCAGTGCCTCGGTAGTGGTCCGAGTAGATGTAGACGTCGGGAAGCAAATTGTTGAAGAGACCACGCGAGGTGTCGACGATGCGGTTGGCTGTCTGCGGCGACACACGCGTGCAATAGGCGACGCCACTACCGACAAAGACAATACGGTCAACACACACATTTTCATGGCGAAAGAGAGCTCGATACCGAATACGCTTGATGAACCCTTCTTCGACCAAGTGAATCGACTTCAATTGACGCACATTCGGGCAACGAAAGATGACTTCACCGCCACCAAGCGGCGGTGCGCCGCGCTTCTTGACCTTGAAGTCTAGCCCTTCTTCCAAACCGAAATGCTGCCACCAGCGTGAGCCACATTCACGAGATGGTAGCCTACCTTGATCAAGGGCAACGTGACAGCCTTGAAAAAGTCAACGGAGACGTCCACGTCGTCGTTCGTGATGCCCTTGAGCGTGGCCACAAGCGGCCGCTTGGCGAATGGCGCGAGCGCAACCAGCGCTTCGAGGAACCAGCCGATCGCGCGCTTCGTGCCGCAGTCATGCTCGATCGTGCCACCAACGATGAAACCTGGCGTGTACTTGAGCACGGTACCGGTTTCGTTGATTTCGATCTGGCTGCCGTTCGTGACGTTGTCGAGCAAGCGCAAGAAGTTGGCTTCGAACTCGGTGATGCCGGGCTCTTCGCTGTCCCCACGAATGTTGTCAATGCGGATGCGGCGGCCACTCAGCGTCGCGCAGATGAGCCGTTGGCGGAAGTGCGCGCATCCCTGGAACTTGAGGGTGCCGCCCGAGGACGAGAAGGTCGCAGAGTTGCCAGCGCTCTCGCTGCCTTTGGACGGGTTCACGTGCTTCATCCTCACAAATATCTCCAACCGGTGCGATGATCCGTCGACGAGTTACAATAATTGGTGCGCAGCAGGAGCGGCATGGACCAATCGGCGGCAAGGACGGGCGGACCAATCACACGTCATGAAAAAGAGAGTCGATGACTCTCCATGAGAGTGACTCTCATAATCCTGTCATAAATGGATATTGTATTTGACAGGTTTTGGCCTCGAACGACGGTTTCGGATTTTCACTTGCGCACGATGGACAGCGTCGTCCTGGACGACGAGATCCTCCAGAAGATCTACGCATGGATCGACGAGATTCCGCTCTCCCGCCCCAAGAAGAACATGGGCCGGGACTTCAGTGACGGCATCCTCGCGGCCGAGGTCATTGCATTCTACTTCCCCAAGCTCGTGCAGATGCACAACTACAGCTCGGCCAACTCGGTCACGCAAAAGCAGTACAACTGGGGCACGCTCAACGGTATGCTGCCGCACATGCTCTGTCGTTGTGATGCTCCACGTTCCCAGGCAAAGTTCTAAAGCGACTCGGGTTCCAGCTCACGAAGCGCGACATTGACGACATCGTCCAGTGCAAACCCGGTGCCGTCGAAGAGTTTCTGAGCAAGCTCCAAGTCAAAGTAGCCAAGATGGGGGTATCTGTGACGACGACTGCCTAGATTGCCAACCACCGCCTCCGCCGAAACAGCGCCCAGGAAGGCCATGGCGGCGGGGACCTGCCCAACGATGCCGCGTCATCGTCGTCGTCGGGGGGAGACCTTTATGGCGGCAGCGGCGGGCCCTCGCTGGACAAACACAAACGGTCCGAAGTGCGCGAAGCCGAGTCCAAGGAAGAGTCTCCTGTCATGGACGAGTACCCTGCCAGCGTTGCGAGCTTCACATCCAAGTACGTTGTCGTTGGTGAGACGTCGGAACTCTCCTATTGTCCGTAGAACCTCACACAAGTCATGCGACTCGCAACACCAGGCAAGTGACTTGCATCTCGAGCTCCAAGAGAAGACGAGCATCATCGAAGAGCAAAAGGAAACCATCCAGGTAGTGGAGTGCTCGTTCGTCCTCCGAGCTGCACCCTCGTGTTAGATCCTCGAACAAAAGATCCAAAAGCTAGAGCAACTTGTGCGACTCAAGGACGGCAAGATTCAAACGCTCGTGGCCAAGCTCCGCACGCAAAAATGACCCAACGATAGCAATCTCTCAATACAAGATACTCTCGAGTATCTTGGTCAACCCCAACGATCCATGGAAGTCGATCGGATATGATACATATTGCACAAAAAGCGCTTGACGACACCGTCTCAGCCCCACGCTTGCATTACTTGCTCGGGCGTTTCGGCGGGCTTGAGCAAGACCATCTTGAGCACGTCTTCATGTTTTCGGTAGCCGTAGACGGGTGGCGCCGGCGCGCAACCCAAGCCCTGGACCATCGCATTCGCGCCCGTGTCATGCAGCACGACGAGATCGCCGCGCATCATGCGCGGGAGGGTCGTGACGGGTCGTGTCGCGACGCCGCGGTCGCTGTCAAAGCACACGAGTTGCTGGGGTGCGACGTCGGCCGTCGAACTTAGACCGTCGGATCTGGTCGCATCATTAGTGTCGTCGAAACGAGTCAACGTACTTGAAGAGGGAGAGGCGATGCTGGAAGCGGCCGTCGGACGCGAGCGTCGCAAACAAATCAGCGCCGGCATGGACGACCGCCGTCGTCGTCGTCGACGCGTCGCTCGATGGCGCGACGTCCTCGACATGTTCAACTTGGAAGATCGTCCACCCGACCTTAGCGCTCACGTATTGGCCAAACTCAGTCACGACGCTGCGGCCGTTGCGCTCGAGGACCTTGGGCGCGTCGGCCCGGAGCGCTTCGACGCACTCGGAGAGCGACGGCACGACGTCGTCCGAGTCAAAGTTGGCCGCGAGTCGGCCGCCAATGTGGAGTACTTGGACGCGGTCTTCGCCGACGACGGCGTCGATTTCGTTGGCGAGGTCGCAGACGACGGCCGCGCCATGCGCCAACTGGCGCATCGGGTCGTCGGAATTGCCGCCGCAGCCGCCCGCGCACGTCGTCGCTTGGAGCCCACTGATCCATGGGTTGTCGACAAATGCTTGGACGAGCCTGGCGCGGTTGGCCTTGGTCAACGGGATGCCAACGGCCGCTGCGCCCTCGTGCGCACACGCGTGAACACGGACGCCAATGCGCGGAAGCTCGCCAGCGTACCGCGGCGTGCACTCTGGAAAGTTGGATTGGAACCGCTGTTGGGCGTGCGTCCGAATGAGCTCGAGTTCGTCGAACGAGTCGGCGTTCACTTCGACGCTGGCGTTGATCGCGTACGCAATGTCGTGCGGCGACTTGTACGGGCTGTTGAAGACAATTTTGTGCGGCGCGCAGCCGAGGCGCAGTGCGTGCTGGACCTCAACGATCGATGTGCACGTGAGCCCGACGTCGTTTTCGATGGCGCGGCGGAGAAAGAACGCGAGCGGACACGACGCAACCGTGAAGCGGTGCTCAAAATGCGACGGAAACGGCGCGACGAGCGCTTGGAACGCCGTGTCAATCGCGTCGAGGTCGTAGAGCACGGTGCGGGACGCAACGAGCCCGTCTTCGACCAGTTGTCGGACCACGGCGCTGTAGTGCGCGGCCTTGACGGAGAAGTTCCAAAGCGACGGGGGGCGGGCGGGCGCGAGCGGCGACGACGCATGGACGCCGCTGGCC